>CAUJNA010000627.1:40000-42500 GCA_963377175.1 Effrenium voratum | reverse complement strand
ATCAGTTGTCAATATTCTTGCTGGTGCTCAGTGAGGAATGAGGGAATGAACCTGCGAGTCCTCTTAAAGAACACCACCAGTTGGGATGGTTTATCTCGGGGTCATTCCATTTCTCATTCCCGGCATCTTTCACACCAGCAAGATGATGTTGATTGTTTCCGGGGGGTATCAAAGAACTGGGGTGACAAGAAACTGGGGTGAGCGCCAGCAAGTATTCCAAAGGGGGTTGGGAGAGCGGCTCAACGACTGCGCATCTCGCGAGGTCTCACTGAGTTGGACTCACGGCCGCGACCGGGTGCAGCTTCAGTTGGACGGGAGGCGGGGGGGATTTTGCGGCGCCACGTCGGGGTGGTCAGAAGGGGCCTGTTTTTTTTCCCCTTTTCTTTCCGTTGTTCTCACTCGGACCCCCAGCATGGCTCAGCAACCATGGTTTGCTTGTTCTCACGATTGGATGCGTCCACAATCAAATTTTCTGTGTTGAATTAAAATACCAACAGAAAAGGGGTTCCCCGATTTTGAGACGCGGGCATTTGCATCTCCTTTTCACAGGCGGCGCCAGGCGGATGGAGCTTGTGGCCGTCAACCTAAAAGCGAACGGCGCATGCACCTTGCTTTGGCACGGGTTCTGTGGGAACATGGCAACATGTCTGAGGGGCGGCGCATGGATGAGGGTGTGACACGCAAAAGGAAGCGTGCGTGCGTTGCTCCTTTGGTCCTGGGGTCATGCGCATGGGGGTTTGTCAAGAATATGGCCCCTCGTCGGACCCTGGTGCCCCACAGTTGTCTTGAATTGCAGCAGTTTGTCTTGAATTGTGACAGTTCTCAAAGGGCTCTTTGCGAGGCCTTTGCCAGCATCCCGCAATGACCATGCAAAAGGTGTTTCTGAACGATGCCTTACACAGATACGCCTGACTTCTGAGTGACACTGAGGGGGGCAGCATGTCAACAAGTACGAGTTCGTGACTCTGCTGTTGCTGTTTCCAACAGATAACGCTTTCGGGCAGCTCTTCTCAGCGCATTTTGCGACTTGCCCAAGTAGAGTGTTTCGCACAAACATCTCGGGCAATTTAGCGTTTGCGAAGAACCATACACACACACATGCATTTAGTTACCTCATACAGCTAGTTGGTGGTTTATTCTAGTATTAGGGTTTGCTCCATCCAAACTGGTGCCGATCATCGCGGATTTGTCCATCACTCGGTTTCTCATTGGAAGGTGAAGCCACGGAACCCTTCCGTGGCTTTCTGTGAGGTTGGGTGACCCTTCCGGTGGAAGACAAAAAACAAAAAGAACAACAAAAAAAGGGGAGCCAAAAAAAACCGTCTCTCCGAGCCTGCCAGCTTGGACCTCTTGGTGAACGGGCACTGCCAGGCGCGGCTGACATATCGGCCCTGGTCCTGCGGATTTGCCGATAGGGGGCCCCGAATTTGTCCATGGGAGTTGGCGCCGGAAGGGAAGCCAGTTTCGGATCAAGCGGCGGAGCTCTTCTCTGTTGCAGGCAGGGGTGTAAGCGTGTTGCTTTTGGCGACTGGATTTGTTCTTTCCGTTGCTCCTTTTGTAAGTACTCCGCACTAACATTTGGGTTTCTATTTCATTAACCATGCAATGATTGGAACCTGTCTCGTTTCAGTATGCCCAAGGTTAATAAACTCATGGTTGCGTAGTAGGGTGTGGTTGGATTCAGGCTGCTTTTGGAGGGAACGCCCCTACTGGGACGGCGGGTTTTCTGTTTCCGGGGTCAAGCCATATTCGTGGGTTGCTGCAAAAGGCCCCCCCTCTCCTAGCAAAGAGGTTAAAAACCAAACTGACATTCTTTATTATACTTGGTAATTCACATATAACAAGCAAGATACCCTCAAAACGCTCAGACAAGACGACGGAGTTATTGGAGAGCGATCTACGCCCGGAATTCCATCCGATGCCCAGATCCGGAACCTGGTGCTTGTGCTGGGCACCGCTTCGGAGCTCTACCTGCCCAGCCGGCGAGGTTGCGGCCGCCAGAAATCTGGCCGTGGGTCATAACCTATGCGTTGGTACAGGGTTTTGACCCACAGCCATCTGGTTGCGGCCAACTCAAATGGGGGTTGCTCGTCAAATTGATTGAGGCGAAGGGTTACCCTGGTTGGGGGTTGGTTTTTTTAGGGACGCCCAAAGCACAACTGCCACTGTTGGGGGCCCGACCTGCAAAACGAGAGACACGCCCATTTGAGACACCCATGCGAAACCAATCATTCTTGATGCACATAAAATGGGCGTGGTGGTTTGCTTGGGTTGGCCCCTTATGGCTCGATGGCATTGGTGGGAGCATTTGCCCTGATTCTTCTTCTTCTTCCTCTTCTTGAAGTCGTGTTTGCTAGCCTGCTAGTGTCTGACTCCTTGTCGAGTTCTGTTGCTGCAGTTGCCACAATACAACTCCACCAGGCCTTTCCATACTTGATGTTCTTGCAACAGGTGGCTTTCTTTTTCGCTTGGCAGTAGCTAATCTATTAATATCTCTATA
>CAUJNA010000627.1:0-32500 GCA_963377175.1 Effrenium voratum | reverse complement strand
GGTGGGTGGAGGGGGTGGGGTGGGGGGGTGGGTGGGGTGGGGCGGGTGGGGTGGGTGGGGTGGGGTGGGGTGGAGGGGTGGGGCGGGTGGGGTGGTCGGTTTGGGGGGTCCGTGCCATGTGGGCGAAAAAACGCAGCTGGGATCGACTGGGCTAGGCCATTGAGGTGGATTGCAAGACCATGGCCGGGAGCCCAGGATGAGCTGATGGAGCGAGCTGCCGGAGCTTGGCATTTTTTTGAAAATGGGCATCTCCCAACTCGCATTGACGTTTGGTTCTACTAGTGGGGATGAAAAACTGCAGAGGTAGGCCACTGTACTTAGGCTATACCAGTAAAAAGAGAGGGGTATTCCGTGAGTGGTGCGAAATCTCTGTGTAAATCACTCACCTTTCTGTGAAAAAAACATAGGTAGTAGGCACCTATTGCAACGGCGAAGTTGGGTTGGCCCTCACCGGTGAGGCACCTCTCTTTATTGATGGGAACAACGGATTCCATAGAGATTGATAGGGAGGTTCCCCGTTAGCGGGGTTCACAGTACTTTTAGAGGGGAGCACCCCCTTTCATGGGATGGTTTATGAATCCGGGGTCCCGCAGCCGCACGGCAGTTGGACCGTTGGACGATGTTCGATGCCCCCTTCACAGCGAGAATGGTGTTTGAAAGGTTTCCTTTTGATAACCCCAGACCTCAGTGGCGCCATTTGCAATTCCTCTATTGTAATAAGTATCGACGTCCGTAATGGCTCCGCTTTGCAAGTGGCTAGTCGAGGTCGTCTCCCAAGCCCGCTCGGCCAACTTTGCAGGTGGTGGCTGCAGATAGCTGCGGGCGGGACAACTGGACGGAAGAGGCGGGGGAAGCGTCGCACGGTCTGGGAGAAGCGCATGGTAGACTTCCATTTTCCGAAAAGTATTTTTGTATATTCCTTTTTTGGTTTTGAACGGAATCCATCACTACTAGAACTATTCTTATTTTTGTCAAAGAGGCTTACACAAATGGAAGTCGATGCAGACTTTGGGCGACTTCGACTTCGACTTCCTCCGAGTGTGATCACATTTTTAGATCGGTTCGCTGTTGCGCCTTGAGCCTTTGGGAACCTTTTCGGTTGCAAGACGCCGATGCTCGGAGCCTCGTGGGGCGACCAGTTCGCGAGCGGATCCATCGCTCATGCTTGAGGCGCCCTCACGGCTCCTGGCTCCGCTCTCAGAGCCGGGATTCCAATAGGCAGAGACCGGGTCCAAACCTGGGTACGGGTCAAAATTAGACCACCAGGGGACCGCAGGATTTGGTCCACGTTTCCATTTACCAGGATTCCATTTTGGGTACATATTTTTGACCCACAGCCACCTCCCTTTTGGTTTCAACAGTTGAATCAAGGTCGGCTTTCATTTTCTGGGTTTGTCTTGAAAGAGGATTCGGACCCCCCAAAACGGTGGGTTTAAAGCCCGGGGAAAGGGGGTTCCAAGACACACCCCTCTGAAGGACAGTCTCCCACGAGCAGTCAATCAATTGGCTATGAGTCTTAGCGATTTGTATTGGGGACCCCATTGCAATGGCCATAAACGTCATAAACCCTAATATTCTCCCAAATGAAGGGTCCCCAACCTGCCCGTGTGTCTGCACAGATTCCCGACAAACCATCGCACATGGCCATTCCCAGCAGACGCCCACGACCCCAACCTATTTCAACACCTCTCGTCTTTGGTCCCGGAGCCAAAGCGCCAAACGCCTGGAATGCCGGTTTCTTCGGTTTCTTTCGACAAAGAGGGGGGCGACTGGCCGCAATTCGCGCAAGCCTGCCGCTTGGGGTGGGTCATCAGCCCATCGATTTTTCGGACAAGAGGATCAAAGCACCCGCAATGCGCTCGCTTAGCCGGAACCGGGAAGGGGCCACTATTGAGATACAGATATCTCGTCTGTGAGGTTCTGCTTAGCTCAATTCGGTTCCCGCTCCATGACACAGCTTGAATCTTCATCCTTTGGCGCTCTCCCCGAAATCCGTCATTTTGTGTATCGATCTAGCTTGGTCGACCAAATCCTTCTAATCCACTTGGTGACTTAGTGGATCCATTCAGTGTAGGTAGCCAAGGGCTTGCCCTTCACGCAAAGGAGCATGGCTGGTTACCTAGGCGCACCGGGGACCCACTGGGTCAGGTCAGCGATTTTGATCTCATGGCGCTTGCCCTTGGTGACCTGGGATCGATCCATTTGGCGGTGGTCAAAAATAAGGATACCCGAAAATGGGCTGCCCCGGCAAATAGAAATGTTACGCCTACCTGCGTAACCCTGGGTCTGTATTTTTGAGCCACACCCATTTACAGGTGAAATTTCAATCCCGGAGATGGAAATGTTTGGTTTGAGTCCTTGGCTCCCTTTAAGGGCAAGCCATTTTGGGGTTGCCACCTATTTTTGACGACAGCCATTTGGCCGTGGGTCAAAAGCAATGGTACCATTTTGGTTGGTAGGTGAATTCACCACCCATTTTAGAACCTATTTTCGTGGTTGGATTGGTTGATGTTCACTGGGGGCTAACCGGGGCTTCGACGACCAGTGAACATCAACCAATCCCCACTTAAACAGACTAAACTGGGTGGTGAATTCACCTACCAACCAAAATGGGATCCCAAAACGGTCTTGACGACCACAGCCATTTGGGTCGGGAGCCCGCAGTTGCCTTCGGCCGAAGGTCTGTGGTGGGCGGCGAGCGGTCGCCGCCGAGCGGCTAGCGGCGCTGCTTGCGGGCATTGCCGGGGGGCCGTGGTTGAAGGGTCCAATACGGTTTCATCCGGTTTCAGATTCGCGCTCCCCCAAACAAAAAAGGACCCCCCAAAGAAGAAGAAGAAGAAGAAGAAGAAGAAGAAGAAGAAGAAGAAGAAGAAGAAGAAGAAAGAAGCAAGAAGCAAGAAGCAAGAAGCAAGAAGCAAGAAGCAAGAAGCAAGAAGAAGCAAGAAACAATAACCAAAACAAGGACAAACAAAACAAAAACGGGAAGACTTCCCAACACAAATCCGGACCCTTTTTGTTCGGGTGTGTCCTGTTGTGAGTTGGTACCCGTTTCTTAAAGGGAAACCAAAGGGACGCCAAATCCTTATTTTGGGGTCTGAATCCAGAAAAAGACAACCCCATTCTCGTTGATTCAAAGGAGAGACGAAGCAATTCATATGCTGTTCATTGGGCCCGCCTTTTCCGTTTTTCGTTTTGCCGGTGGTTCTTGAGCGCCAAATGGTTTGAATGTGGGAGCAAGAAATCTTCCAAGGTAGCCTGATCTTTAAAGTCTGTCATGTTCATCCGAGCCACGGACGGGTGGACATGGGAAAATTGGCCGGCTGCCATGTTTTGCTATGGTAAGATAGGCTTTGGCCGTTCATGTCCGCCAAACATGCCCAAAGACTCATCTGATATTTGTGTTGTGCTGTTTCATGACTCGCTCTTCGGCCAGCGCCCGGATTTGGAAAAGCCACGGCCTTGGAGCTTCACTCCTTCCTTCTAGCTCAGGTCCTCAGGTCCCTGCCTCGAGACAGACCCATCGAACAGTTCTCAGCAAGGTTTCGGTACATTCCAAATGTGGAAAATGGGTCACTCCAAAGGGTACATCATTCCTCACTTTCCAGTTTTGTTGTTTGTTTCTTTGACTTTCCCTGCCACCCTTTTGAAATGGGGCCTGTGGTCAATTCAAAAGGAAGCTGGTCCTTGTCCAAACCAGGACCCAACAGTTCCACGTGTTTTTGGGCTGGGACGGCTCCCCGAACCCCGCGACCTTCTCGCCGCGCGCCTTGGCGCGCGTGGGCGCCAAGTCTCGGCGTGGCGTTTGAGGCGGAGAGGACGAAGGAGGCCGCGGAGGCGGCGAGATTGGCAGGCGGGCTGCGAAATGGCTTCCCCTTAAATGGGCTCCTGAAAAGATACATTTTGCCCAAATGAAACATGGCTTTTTTCACCCAAGTAAATGAACACCTCCATTTACAAGGCAATGTTCAGGTGTATAATGTAAGGATCCCTGCACTTAGCCTCCCAGCCATAAGTTTCCTTTTTGGTTGGTTTGGTTGAAAAAAAATAGAGGGCACTGGTTTGCCTGGCGGTTCAATCATCCACCAGGGCCATCTATTTTCCCAAAAAAAACACCTATGCTCCCAGCTTTTCTCGTTGGTGCGAGAGATGCAGGGAATATGGAATGACCCCCGAGATAAACTCTCCAACTGGCGGTTCCCTTTAAATGCTGCCAAGGCGGCACTGGCCCGATTGCGCTTGTTTGCGGGAGGAGGGATGCAAGACTTGGAGCCTGCCAGTTCGGCGCCGGTGCCCACAGGCCAGCTTGAAGCCATCGTTTGGTACTCAGTCGGGTTTGTCCAAGCCAGTTGTGGTTTGGACTTGAGACATGGTGGTCAAGAGTTCGGTCGCGTGGTACTGGAGATACCTGGTGGCCTGCGTAAACACCTTCTCTACCGCGTGTTTCGACTGGCGCCTCGTCTTTAGCTTGACACCACTGCCATCCCGGCTTGGTTTCACGAGTTTTGGAGGGCGCCCGGCCCACGCCTTCTTCCAGCTCCACAAAAGCTACTGAATGCGGCCCAGGGCCCGTTCCACATCCTTGCTGTTGAAGCAATCGTGGCCGCGCGCTGCAGCGTGGCCATGATGACCTGTTTAGGTGGGGTGACGACGTGAATCCCAACCAGCGCCGTCCGAATCCATTTGCTCCGAGACGGTGCCGGAGCAAGTAAGCAGACGCACCACTCCGGGGGGGCGGGCCAGCAAAACGGATCCATCAGCGGTTGGGATGCACATCCATGCCTCAACTGTCATTTTCGCCTGCGTGAAACCGCCAATTGCAACTCCTGAAGGGCAGATGCAGTGACCCCTGTTTTCGAAAAAAGTTCTCTCCCAAACACACTAGTCGCGTTTCCACCCTTCAAGGCCCAATTTGATGTCTGGGGAGCAGAGGTTCAGAAGGCCCCGTATGGATTTCGGCTTTGGCCCGAGCAAAGCAAGAAATATCGGTGATCCAACTCGGATCTCCGCACGCTCTACATCTTCGCAACACTCAGCGACTTCAGCGACTTCCTTTGCGTGGCATGGCGCCTTGGCGATGGCGTGGAGCGAGCAATGACGCCTATGGCGATGGCCTGCTTTCCTTTCAGGGACCAAATTTCGGGGTGAACTAGCAACAAAAGGACGAGCCGGGAAAAGCACTTGTTGGTTATTTTGTTGGACCTTTGGACCTTATTTTTTTGGGAAACAATGGATTTTCCATTGGACCCACACAAACATAAACTGTTTGCAGCGGGGTCAACAGCAAGAGAAGTTGCCAGGTTGTTTGAGTGGAATCTGGCCTTTGGTTTCTCCAGAAGGCCCATGTTTTAAACTCATGTCAGGTCCGTGTTTCAAGCACACGCATGGACCATGACCCGTCGCTGAGCTGTCATTTGAGTTTGCGTGCCATGTCATGCTCGCATTTTGCAGTTTCCTTTTAGACTCACTCAGCCCCCCCCCCCCATTGCCCCAACTTCCGGCCCCCAACTCTCCCCCAACCCCTCCCCACCCCCCAAAAAAATAACAGACACCATTTTCTTCCTGAGAACCGATCGCATCCACATGTTTGGCCGCTGAGGCGCTTCTACGGGCCCTGGCGCTGTTCGGCTTTGTAGCGTTGAGTCTTGGGGCGCCCGGGCGCATCCGGGGGCACCAGGTGGCAGTGGAGGAGGTCCAGGAGAGATTTTCATGTCGCCCGGTGTCCGTCGTTGATCGGTTCGTTCGGGCGGAATGAAATCGATGGGTTCCACGGAGTTGGATTGGTTTCATTACCCATTCACGCGAGAAACCCATCCATTTTACCAAAAGGACCTATGATCGGGGGGCCACCTCCTGATGTTTGGAATCGGACCACTTTTGGAAGGGAACACCAGATCAGCCATTTGGAGAGGTTTCTGCAAAAGAAAGCATGGGAGAACCCACCTTGAGAGGTGTCCAACATGTCCAACTGGGAAGGGTGTTTGAACAACAATGCACGTGAATCCCAAGAAAGCAGGATGGATTCCAGATAGATCTTGGGTCAACGTTAGTGGGTTGCTTCCTTGTTTCGACCTGTTTTTGGGCTTTGCGTAAACAGACATCAACTGCCAACCAAAGGGTGTTTTTCCTGCATGGCGACTGGGGGGCAGGGGTTTGTTCCGGAGGGTGCCTAGCAAGGGGTTAAATTCTTAAGATGTTAACTGCTTGTATGGTCATGCCTTGATTTGACTTTGAGGTACTCAACCACATTCAAATGGTTTGGGTCCTTGTAAGTTTATTTTTTGTGGTTGCAAAGAACCCTAATCAGAACCGGAATGTTTGCAAAGGGCTGAATCAAACATGTCACGGAGGGGTCGCCGTTTTGTGTTTGTTTTCGCCGCAGATGGCTGTGCCGCGGTACAATCTGGGGCAGTAGCAGTTTCTTGCGCTGACCCGCTGGTTCAGGAGTCGCTGCAAGAGACCATGCAGGCCATCCTGCGAGGCGGGTCCATGACGCAGCATTTGGAAGACATCGAGAGGAGCATTTGGCAGACCTACCAGTCACTGCCGAAGAACGAGGTGGGGCACATCGGGCCGCGGGCCATCAGATACTTGGTGCACAACTACTTTGCCAAGGAGCACGGGTGGCTCATCAAGGGCCTGGAACCCCATGGCCATCAACAGGAGGTGTCGGAAATCCACGAGGTCAGCATCTTGCAGGACAAGGCGCCCATGCTTGTGGAGTCCTTGCTGGAAGCTCAGAGGGCTGACCGCGGCTTGTCGCTCATGGACGCCGTTGCCATGGTGGCAACCTTGGAACGCCTCATCTTCGACGAGGCTCTGCTGCTCCTGCACGCGGCCTACAACCTGAACTCCGTTGAGACGCACCAAGCGCTGACCGAGCAGAGCTTGCACCAGGCGGGCCATGTGGACCTTGCGTTCGGCCCGGGGTGGGTCAAAGGGGTGAGGCATGGTGCAGCAGAGTACAGGCAGGCGCTTGGCCGACCGTTTTAAGGGGGCCCTTTCTGGAGATTCACCTGGCGAAAAGAGCTTGTCTTGGCAAGCACTCGTAACGATTCGGGGCACACCTTTCTGGGTGTTTAATTCGGGAGGCCTGTGCAGACCGTGAGGTACGGAGCAACTTTGATGACACGGTTTTCATGTTTCACAGTTTGATTGGAGCACCTTATCGACCAGAGGTGTCCTCTTTGGTTGTTTTGGTAGACAATAGATCGCGGCAATGCCTGATTGAAACTGCTTGTTTCATAATCTACCACGGCCACCCATGTTCCCAAAAGGACGCCTTTGTTAACAACCTCAATAGAGTGTGTGTGTGTGTGTGTGTGTGTGTGTCGTTTTTCAGGATTTGGACCCCACAAAATCATGGTTGTCCGCTTGGTTTCCCTTTAGAATCACCCAACGGGTGCCTGTGTCTTCCTTTACGGAACCCCAGAAACTCCCGGTTTTCCTTCAGGTTTCCCCTTAAAACCACCCAACGTTACGGTGCCTTTTCTTTGGGGGCCACAAAATCAGAAGTTTCCCAGAGCCCAGCCCACCCTTCCCACCCAGCCCACCCAGCCCACCCAGCCCACCCAGCCCACCCAGCCCACCCACCCCACCCAGCACCCAGCCCACCCAGCACCCAGCCCACCCAGCCCACCCACCCCACCCACCCCACCAAGAAATGACACGGGTACCAAGTCCAAAAAGGGTCGGAGCCAATGCCAGGTGCTGACCTCCTACCTGGTGCTCTTCGAGATGGGCCAAAAGGCCACCAAGTTCTGGGGGTTGGGGGGTTGGGGGGGCTCCCACGATCTTTGCAGGGAACGGTTGGCGGAGGGGCGACAATATGGATGGCTCGTCGTTTTTCGAGTTACCCTTTTTCGGGTTGGAATTAAACCGGAATATTTTGTGGGGGCTCCCCCTTGAAGGTCGGGGCGTCTCGGGTGTAGCATTTTCCTTGGTTCGATGGTTTGGTGGTTTTCCTTGGCTTGGTGGTTGCCGTTTAACCCGATTTTCCCGAAACAACATCCCCGAAAAGCGGGGGCTTTGGGTTGCCCAGCTGGGTCTTCTTTTTTGTTGTTTATTTAAAGGGGATTTTGAAAATTGGTTTGTCTCTTGGTTTCCTTTTAAACCAACCCAAAAGGAGGTCCCCACAAAAGACAACTGTTTGGTTGACGGCGTCGTGGTTTTGGGTGCCGCAACATTTTTTTGAGGCCAGCGCTCATAGTACGGGAATAGCGTAGCACTGTCGCCGGTGCCATGGTTTCTGTTTTCGTGCAGACAGGCAAGTTGAGCCACAAGGTAGAGAGTGTGGCTGCCGAGTCACCGCGCTCCAGTGCTTCGACTGAGCCAATGCACGAGGAAGTTGAGGAAATATGTTCTTGCAACGTGGTTGTGAGGAGCACCTTCATTGACTTTGATGATGAAAGCATGGCTCTCTCCTATAGGAAGCTCCGGCGGTGGGTGACGGATAGCGTTTTGGCAGGAGTCTTGGAGGTACCGGAAGTGTACGAGCCAGGCAAGTTCAGTGACCAGAAAGATGAACATGAAGCTCGAAGGCACCCTGCTGCCGAGGAGGGAACGCAGGAAGCTCAGGGTAAGGTTGTGGTCGAAGAGCCCAAGATCAAACCCAGAGATGCCCAACGAAATGTCCCCAAGCGTGCGACCGAGCGGACCACCATGATGCTGCGGAACTTGCCCAACAACTACACTCGCGAGGCGCTTCTCACTTTGCTGGACGAGCAAGGTCTAGCAGGTTTCTATGACTTTGTGTACCTGCCCTGCGACTTCCAGCGTGACGCCAACCTGGGCTACGCCTTTGTGAACATGGTGGATGGTGCTGCGGTGGATGCTGTTTGGAGGGCGCTGGACGGGTTCTCGAAATGGTCCATGCCGTCCAGCAAGGTCTGCCAAGTGGGCTGGAGTGGTCCCCACCAAGGATTCCAGGCCCACGTGGATCGGTACCGAAACAGCCCTGTGATGCACAAGAGCGTGCCCGAAAAGTACAAGCCGGTCATTTTCAAGGACGGCCAACGCAAACCCTTCCCTCGGCCAACCAAGAAGGTTAAAGTGCCTGGTGCCAACGCAAAGTGAGCGCTTAGGTAGGCGGCGAAGGCTTGCAAGCGGATGCTTCACAGCCACTTGCGGCACTTTTTGTGGAATTTTGAACCAGGAGTCTGGTTGCATCTTTATCTCCAGCCCGTGGCAATCCAGCTTCCCGAGAGGGACATGTACAGGCCACTGAAGGCAGTTGAATTTGTACAGGCAATCATGTGGTTGCATGTGAGCGCTGCAAAGGCAGCGGAGCATTTGTATAGCGCTCAAGGGTTCAGATGGCCGGCCAGTCAGTGCCGCCAAAAAGAACAAAGATGGTTGTGCTGGTTGTGCAGAATACTTGGTGTCTCAAAATCAGGGACCAATTCCTCTGAGTGGTTGGTTTGCTATGTTAAAGCACACACGGGTTCCTTTGAGATATTCAATCGTTTTGGGGATACCGAACGCGTCACTCAGCGGATCCATTTACCCGTATAGTAGCTAACCACGGGAAACACCCGTTAAAAACCAAGGACAATCGCTGGTTATCTACTACTTGGGTAACTGGGATCCACTGGGTCAGCTGGTTGGGTAGTTGAACCTTCTGTTCTTGCGCTGGGCAAGTGGGGTGTCCCACCCACAGCCAACGGGGAAGCTGAGAAAGGACGCCATTTTTGGACTGCCCAGATCCAACCATGTCCTTTTGCTGTCCGGGTCCACAGGATAAGCCCACTGCTCCAAACCAGGTCAAGAACCATCTTTTTTACATCCCCAGAAACTCGCCCAAACAAATCCATCCCCCCAAAACACATCAGGTTTGCAAAAGGTCACGGGCCTGCTGGGGGAAAACAAACAACAAATCTGAACATCCTCGGCACCACTTTCCGTTTTGATCAAAAGCACCGGCCGTTGGGGAAAATCATCCGACTCCTCGCGGCAATTTGTCAGGGTTTCATCGACGACCCTGTTGTCCAACCACAAGCCGGTTTGTTGGACCCCAAATCCAAAACGGTTATCTGGAAAACAGGTTGTTTGGGTCCATCAGGAAAACCGGTTAAAAACTGGAGGTCGAAAGCCCCCGCCCTTTCCAGTTGGCAAACCCCGCTTGAGGTAATAATAATAATAATTAAAAAAAAAAAAAAAAACGGCTTGGACACCTGGCCGTTGAAGTCCCTCGGATGATAAACATATTCGACGAAAGCCCGCTTGAAAGCGGTCGAAAGACTGGGAGATTTGCCGGCCTGTCTCGAGCGACCTGTCGTCTATTCGAAGGCCTCCCTGGAGAACAAGGAGCTGCACCGGGCCCTGAAGTCGCGGGCGGCCGCGGCGGGCTCCAACTGGCCGCTGCTCGTGGAGTTCGAAGAGGAGAGTCGAGGGAGTCGAAGAGGAAACGGCAAAGCCAGGTCTCGTCTTGGTTCTCGGCCCAACGGCTTCGGTTTTCCTGTGCGTTTTCCGTTTAAGCCAACCCATGGGTTATGGGTGCCATTGTTTTGGAGTTGGTACCCCTGTTTTGGTGCTTTTGAAGGGAAACCAAAAGGAGAACCGAAGCCACTTTCGGGGGTCCTCAAAGAATAATACGCAATATGGCTTTGTCTCAAAATGGACCCCCTTTGTGTTGGTAGTTAAAGGGAAACCAAAAGGACACTAAGCTGCTAGAGTGTGGCCCTAATTTTGAGAAACAGCCATATAGAAACCATGGCATCCTGAAGCGTTTTTCCCTATCTCTTGGACCCTTTGGCCGGACAACGGTTCGAGGATGCGGTCCGGAACTACGCCTTCGCCAGGACGGGGGGGCACGAAAGGGGTGGGGTGGGACCATGGGAGCCGCGTTTTTCAGACTGCGGTGCCCATAGGTGTCCTTTTTGGTGGTTTCGGTAGAAAGTAGATGGCGACTCCGATCGGTTAACCTGGCTGCAAGTCATCTGGGAAACTCGGAATCTATTTGCAACCAAAGGGACACCTTTGTTAACAACCTCAATATGGTGGGTTTGTGTTTTTTTTCAGGATTTGGACCCCACAAACTCGGTTGTCTGCTTGGTTTCCCTTTTAGTATGCACCGACAAGGGATGCCCCCCTTGAGTGGTGCCCGAAAAGGGCACCCGCGAGAACGACCTTGTTCTCGAGGCTCGAGGTCAAGCGGAGTTCTGGCGTTGCAGGTTGCAGCGGAACGGCTGGCATATATATATATATAATATTATATACACATACTAATCTATTGATGTATACATACATTCACATACACACAACGTGGATGTGTCTTAAAAAATGGACCCGCCCTCCCCGAAAAAGAGAGAAAGAGAAAAAGTGCTCTCACTTGAACCAAGCTGCAAAGAGGGTACTGACCCGGCGCCTTTTTTTGGTCTTTCGGGATCCCAGGTGCACGGAGTCAGGCGGCACGGGCAAGGACACGCCAATTTAGCGTAACTTACCGTGGCTGTTGTTGGCCTACTTGCCAATATTTAGGGCATCCATCGCATGTTCCTCAAGTGTGTGTTTTGCTGCGGTTCCCTTTATTCAAGTGCATTTGCAAGGCGGTTCTGTTTCTGGGACCCTTCATTTGAGCCTTGTTTTTGCCAACTCACAGATTGTTCCTTCCATTCCTTCGAAGGTGCAGGGGTGCGTACCTCTTCGCCCCTTTGCCTTTCCCAGTTCCCAGCCATCCGGTTCCTTAAAGCTTTTTGTTTTCAGTTGTTTTTAGTAGGTTGAGTCCATTGAGTGGAATCGGGTTTCCGATTCCCACTTCGTCACTTTGCGAGGGATCTGACAAACGGACAGCCCCTTCGAGAAGTTCTCGAGCCGCCGAAAATCGCCGGGCCGCTTCTCGAGGCGCCACGAGCGGAACCCCTTCGACCCGGAGACCTTCACCTTCGCGGAGGCCGAGCAGATCATCGAGGGCCTCACGCGGGGCTACGGCAAGTGGCAGAACACCGCGCCTCGAAGGGATGAAGCGGGTGATGATAGATGTGTAAATCGCTGGATGGGTGGGTGGGCGGATGGGTGGGTGGATGGATGGATGGATTGCTAGCTAGATGGATTGGCAAAGAAGTAGATAGACAGATAGACAGACAGATAGATGTTGCTAGATAGATGAATAGATAGATGCGGAAATGGGCAAGAACTGGATGGTTGATGTTCACCCGTGTGTTTAGTTTTTGCTCCACAGCTTTCTGCTTTGCCCAGAAATTGCATAATACCAAAAGTGGCCTTAAATCCAGGGGTGGTTGATTTCCCCAAAGGGGTTTAAGTCTACCCGAGCCAAAAAAGGGAGCCCTGCGCCCGCCCCATTTTGGCCAAGCCGAAGCTGAAGCTGAGGAGTGTCAGCAGATGAAGCAAGAGCTCATGGAGCTGGATGTGAAGGGTCTCCTGGCTTGGGGGCAAAGGCTTGCAGCTTGCGCTGGAGCCGTTCACGTCTTTTGTTTGAGATGGTACACTTGTAGATTGGTCAAGCAAAGACAAGCAGATGCCGAAGTGTTTGTCGGGCACTCAAGTTGCTGGCTTTGTTGCGTGCTCAGAGAGAGAGAGAGAGAGAGAGAGAGAGACACTGGAAAGGGCTTGTGCCCCTTGGGGACCCCACCGGCATGGCAGCCCTACAAAGCCTCATCGATCGTGTCACGTGAAACTGGCGACCTGGCCATGAGGCAGATGCGAGGTGATGGCTCTGTTATGCTTGATTCGCGGGGCATCCCGCATGATTTTGGGCTTGCTCCCCCCAAAACTGCCGCTCCGGCATTTCTTGGTGACCCACGACTGGTCTGCGGGTTGGCAGCCTCAGCAGCTTGCCTGGCCTTCTGCGCAGCCGCCCAGAGCTTCTTTCTCGTGAGGCATGGGCCGGGTGCCTCTGGCCAAGTTCTACTCCCAGCCGGAGAACGCGGAGTATCACTTCACGGAAACCCAGGTGCACCAAGGGAGTCTTTTTTCAGGTTACAATGAATTGGTGGTTTTTGGAGCCCGGTGGTAGGGATTTGGATTTGGATTTGAATGGGTCCCTGATTTTTGTACAGGGTGAATGGGGAACCACCCCTGAACCACCAAACCACCAAGCCAAAACACCAATCAGAGGGAAGCTGATTTTTTGTTCATACCGTAGAAGTCGGCCAAGTGGGGTTCATACTTCATACTCTACATGTGACTTACTTGTACGTTTTGATTGGGGAGAATAGCCACTTGCAAAATGGGGGAGGGACTTTCTCGTGGGAAACATCGTGGAGTTGTTTCTCTCACCCACTTCCGTATGTGAGGGGCTCAAACCTTGATGGGCACCATCCATATCAACTCCATGAGCCCCCAAAAGGAGTCTCTCAGCGTGGCGCTTTGGATTGGAGTTGGCATTTCGCTTGGGGTCAACCATGATTCCAGATGGACCTGTAGAGACTCCCAGGTAAGCAGCGTGTCCAAAGCGGGCCCCCTTATGGCAACCGACTTGTTTCAGGGGTCCGCTGTAGAAACCACGACCCGCTACGTCTTTGCAAGGCGAAGCTGGGGATTCATCAGACGTCTCCCTTTGGAGCCTGGTATTTTGTGTGTGCCAGGAGTACCTGAGGCAGGTGGGCGCGCTTGACGAGACCCGGGGCGAGGCGTATGTCCGCATCGCCAACTACATGACGGGCCCCTCCAACTGCATCGCCTCCTCCTCCTACTACTCGGTGTGCTGCCTGAACGAGTGCGAGGGCCTCATGAACGAGCTGGAGAGCAAGGCAAGCGGGCAAGGATTTCGGCGTGTACGTCTTATGGTTTTGGAACCCACCATGCTGGTGGAGTCCTTTCGGTTTTCCTTTCTTGTTGGCGCAGCTCTTTTGCCACGCTTGAGTCCTTGTAAAAAAGGGGCTACCCGGATAACGCATCGGGCTCCCCCCGGCACTTCTGTGCCGCTCCGCCGGCCGGGTTATTTACCGGCACGACCCAAAAACTACTTCCCCTTCTTGTACTTCTCCTCGTAGTATTTCTTCCTCATGAAGTCCATGGACCAGCCGCGCCCGGCATGGTCATGTTGAAACTGATTCCAACTTGTATTGCACTTCTTAAATGGCGGCCTGTGCAATGCTCCCGATGATGACGCACTGCCGCCCTCCTCCTCGACCTCCTCCTTTCCTCCCGGCTCCTTGCGAGCCTCCTCTCCACTTCCACCAGGCTCCTTGCGAGCCTCCTCTCCACTTCCAGCCGCACCATGACCCCCTCCGGAACCATGCTCCTGCCTTTTGACTTCCACCTCCACATCGTCAACGATCAGCTTCATCGAAGTTGGCTTCCGCCGCTCAAGCCCCTTTCTCTGCGACCAACTCCTGCTCCGCTGCTCATCGACCTCGTCGACCTCCTTTCTCGCAGGCTTCACCACCGAGTTGTCCCGACCAACTCCCGGCCCCACCCACAATTTCTTCATGACATTGCTGGCCGCCTTGGCCGTCCACTTTGCCACCACCGCAGCTCCGATCGCCATCAAGATACCTCCAATCACAATGATCACGTCGATCATCTCCACGCCCGAGATCTCCGCCTCGGCTCTAGCTCCTTCCGCCCTTGCCACAAGGCTTGCGCCTATCGCCATCATAATCCTAGCCTTAGTTTCACCTAGGTTGGGAGGGCAGCCCGATGGGCAGTGGTTCTTATCCAAAACAGCTGCGGTCCTTCGGCCATCCTCCGGGGTTGAGTCCGGTTCATCTGCCCTGGACTTCTTTGTGGGCGGTTCATCTTCCCTGCCCAATCTTCTCAGGCCTTTTTGCCTGGCTTCCTCCCCGTCAGGCCTTCCTACTGTCGCTGGTTCATCTCCCCTAGCGATCTTGCTTCCTACTGTCGCTGGTTCATCTCCCCTAGCGATCTTGATCTTTTTCTTGTGCCCTTCGGCGGCCCAGTGGCTCTTCTTGGATGCCCAATGGCCCTGTTTCACCATACCAAGCTCAACCAGAAAGCTACCAAAAGCCTGACCTAACAAAAGCTTGGTGAAACCATCAGCAACCAACTGTACACCCGGCATGTGCTCCAACACCCACTCACCCTCCTCCAAGGCCCACCTCAAAGCCGAAGCCCTGATACGAAGGTGTCGAGTCCTCCAATTCCCTGCTCCATTGGATGCCAGGCTGATCGCCGCCATGTTGTCCCCGTACATTCTCTTGTACTCCACTTTCTCGCCAGTGACGACCTCCGTGAGCGACACCAAGGCCCTGCCCACCGTCAGCGCCTCGCAGTATCCAATCAACTCACCCTCCGCCGTGCTCTGTGCAACAAAGGGCTGTCTCACCGACTCCCAGCAAATCGGAGCTCCCTCCACAAAGCCCACAATACCCTGCACACTTTTGTCCTCCCCGCCCGACGCGTAGGAGATGTCCGCAAAAACCTCCACCATGTTCACGCGCCTCTTCATGCCAAGGCCTTCTCTTGACGCCCATCCTCCAACCGGTCCATAGTTCAGGCCCCGATCAGTGGTTGCCTTGACATACCTCAACACGTCCTTGCCCAGGTTGACAACCTCCACACCCTTCCTTGTCCATCTCGACATTGCTGCGACCGCCACCGCAATGTCCGGTCTCGTCTTCGAAGCCAACCACAGCAAAGCGCCCGTGATAGCCTGAGCCTCTCTGATCTCGTCCGGGGTGCCATCCTTGCTGTCCTCATCCGGCAGCTTGTAGCTCAATGCCTCCATGCCCTCCTTGATGTCCCACTTGGCCACTAAGTCCTCCGCGAAGGCCTTCTGGTTCACTAAGTACCCATCATCCTTCTTGTAGACCTCAAAGCCGCAGAACCTCATGGGCACCTCAGCCGTTGCCCACTCCGCCGGGGACAACTTCCAATCTCCGTCCTCCATCCTTGCCTTGGCCGCTTCAATGATCTTGTCCTCGCCGGCGAGCATCACGTCATCCACATAGATGGACATCAGTCCTCGCACCACCCCGGTCTCTACCTCAATGATCCTCCATAGGTTCGGCTCCTCTGTCTCCAGGAATTTCATCCTCTTTCCATCTCCTTCCCACTCCATCTTGCGGATCTCGATGTCCCGGTGAACACTCCAGTCTCTAGGACTTGTAGTTAGTCCATAGACCGCCTTGTCGACGACCCACATCTCATCCCTTTGAGCGATGCCCAACTCCTTGAACACCGACGGGACCTCCATGACAATCGTCCTGCCATCATCTCTTCGCGGAGCATTGAGGAACGCCGTGCGGATGTCCGTACACAAAAGGCTCCATCCTCGTTGTCCCGCAGTTCTCAGCACCATCCGGATTTGCAACCCGTCTGCACCTCCCGCGTACAGCTTCTCCGCATCCTTGCCGGCTGAATAGTTGCCGCACACCACTCCTCTGACCTTCCGGCGCCCATCCGGCGCTTTCCTGGTACACACAGCCTTGGCCGGAAGAACTTCGACAGGGCCTTGGATCTGGTCGATGTCCCTCTTCCTGATCGGCTTAACCGCCTTGCTTTCCTCCACCAATGCCGTGTACTCTTTCTTCGCCGCCACCTTCCATTCTTCCAGTTCGCTCCTCACTTCGCCCATCGACACCGTCTTCGTCACGAGCCACTCCTCTTCTGCTTTCGCTGCGCCCTCGACCTGCATCCGGTTCAGTGCAGCTTCGATGTGGTTCCTCCGTTGAAGCCCTTCTCGTAGTACTCCAAGCCACATCTCTTGATCTTCTCCTTCTGCATCTAAAATCTCCAACTCTTCCTTGACCCATTGAGTGACATGTTGGTGCCGTTTTTCGAAGTGGGCCTGGTCCTCTACCTTCTCCCCCTCGACGATCATCGTCGACATAGCTGTTTTTTCCCGCAGTCGCCTCCTTGGCCTTTCCGCTCTCGGCATCAAAAGGTCCGCACCTACTCGTTCCTCAAGTACCACTTCCTCCCCCGGGTCGATGATCACCTCCTCGGGCTCCCTGATCGCATCCGTGGTGGCGAAATGCCGTCCATCCTCACAGCTCCTCACCCAATAGCCACCTGATGTTGTTGACATCACTGCATCTGGGCCCATGATCTTGACCCGTTCGCGGTCAAACCTCCAGTCCTGACCTCTTTCATTCCAACTCTTCTTCTTCACGTAGGCGATCGTCCCCCACGGCAGCATTTCCTTCACCGGCAGACCCACCGCGTGCAATTGCCTCCGTAGGCGTCGCTCTCCAGCATGCCTCAACGCCATCGGCCACAAGGTAGCTGGTTCTCCGCTCGCCTTCAGCAATGTTCTCGTCGCCCTTTTTAGAACCCCGATCTCTGCCTCCACCCGTCCGTTCTCCTTGAAGGCGTCCCCCGGGACCGTGGTCTTCACGATGTTCCGGTCCTGAGCCCAGCGTTTCAGCTGCACTCCCATCAGTTCTCGAGCTCGGTCCGTGTGCAACCTATAGACCGGCAGACCCATCTCCCTGAGCCTCGCATAGATCCGCGCGATCGCCGGGATGACATCCGACGCCTGTCTTGATGTGATCGGCTCCACAAACGTCAGGTTGGTGACCCCCACATCCTGCATCTCTTCTACCTTCTTCTCCCAGATGTCCCCCGCCTGGATCTCATTCCTGACCTCTTCCTCGGGCATCTGCTCTCCTTCTTCCTTTTCTTCCAGCATATCAACTTCCACTTCTTCCACATCTCCGGCTTCCGGTTCCGCTTCTTCTTGAGGTTCAGCAAGCAGAGATCTTCCTTCTCCATTCACCGGATAGGTGTACACCGCTGCCACGAAGTACTTCGCCTGGCATCTCTGATCTTTCCCAGCCGCCAGTTTTCCCGACAGATCCACCGCCAAGGTGTACGCCTGTGGATGTTGAACTCTCCGATGTGCTCGGCCTCTTCCTTGGCTTTCCACACAGACCCGACAATCTCGCCGTGCTGGTTGATGATCACACGCGAAATGCCTTTTCCACTGCTCCATTGCTGCAGCGCTTAGAGGCCGAAGAGCTCGAACCACACCCAGCCCTTCTTTCTCATGATTCTGCAGCGCCTCCTTGAACACTTGCACCAACCCCGGCGCCCATGCTGACCACCTCTTGGTCTGAGTGATCCGCTCCTGCAGGTTCTCCGACCATGCTTCTCCGCCTTGACCGGGTCCTGTAACCTCCCCCAGTCCCCGCATCTGCTCCAGGTTGGTGGCTATGGTCGTCGGCTTTCTCCGTTCATGCCCTAGCGGTCCTTGATCAAAGTGGATCATCTCCATCTCGTACCGCTTGGCAAATGCCTCCCACGCCCGGAATCGCCAGATGCTGACCAGGTGTTCCCTCGGGATGTCCACCCTGTAGTCCCCAGGATCCCGAGGCTGTTCTTGCCCATACGCCACCGCAGGGAGTTTCCGTCTCCTCGCAGTCTCCTCCGCCACGACGTACAACGTCATCATTCTCAACCAGAGCACTGAGTCCCCTTCCACCATTTCCTTCTCCGAGTTCGTGAGGTTTGAGAAGCCATAGGGATACTCCTCACTCCTCACCGGTCTAGGTCCTGGCGATCTTGATCTGCAGGCCGACACCGTGCGACAAGGCGGACCGCCTATCACACTGACCACAGCTCCACTTTTTGCCAAGGCAATGAGGTAGCCGTAGACATCGTCGTTGAGCAAATCCTGCCCGGGGTTGTTCACCTTATCCAGGCAGATCATGACCGTTCCACTCTTCTCCATGTCCATCCACTTCTTCTCCGTGCCCGAAAAGAGATGCAGGTGGATCCTCTCTGCTCTCTCAATGGTTCTCCTCCTCCGCCTGTTCCACGGCAGCTTCATTACGTCGTACTCCTGTGTGACCACCAACTTCGCCAACAACCTGTCCGGGACGTCCACGAAGAACTCCTTCAACGCCTTGAGCATGGCCTCCTCATAGATCAAGCTCTTGGTCGGCTCCACCTGGCCCTTCAGCATCGCCAGTTTCCAATTGAGCTCTGCTTTCTTCTGCTCCATTTGCTCGATCATTTCCAAGGCCACTCCTTCTTCCACCATAGGACATCCTGCGATCATCGTGACCTCCACCGGTTTGCCCTTGTAGGTCACCTTGCACACGCCGTTGGCCCATGTCACTATGTAACCCACCTCCGTCATCGCTCCCATGGGCACAATGACCTGCGTGCCCTTCTCTGCCAGCAGCGTCAATGTTCCCGGCTTGCTCCGCATTCTTGTGCTCGAACCATCCGCCAAGTGCACCTCCACGATCTCGGCCTGGTTCCATTCTGCCTGGTTTTTTCCAGGCCTGAGTGCATGTGTTGCTCCTCCATCAAGGAGGCCCATGCCGAGACTTTCCTTGCTCATCTGGTTCATCACGATCACCGCATTCATCGACGGCAACCTCAGCGATCGAAGGAGACTGGTCGCCTCGGCTAGCAACTCCCCCGTTCCGCTGCCCGCTCCACCGGCCATAGTTCCACCACCTGTAGTAGCCGCCGTTGCCGATGTAGCATCCTTTTCCACCATGTTGCTGGCTTCTCCACCACCTTGAAACTGCGATTTTTCACCGCCTGTACCACCACCTGTACCTTCACCTCCCCCCGAGCTGCCGCCCAGCTCGCACTTCGCTACCTTTGCCGCCGGCTTCGGCGTTGGTCGGCTCCCCCCATACAGGTTCCCCGGCTTCACAGTGCAGTCTGCCTTCCTGTGGGTCTTCGCACCGCAGGTCCAGCATCGCGCCGCCTTATCTGTGACACCTTCCCAGTCGTGGGGCCATTTGCAACTCCGGCCAGCTCTGCAACCATTCTCCGAGATGAAGTACCTGCAGTTGTTCACCTCCTTCTTGGCGGGTCCAGCTCCGTGTTGATGACTGCCGGCATGCTCCTTCCCGCCACTCATCGCCTTCACCTTGGCTACAACTCCTTCGCTGGTCATCAGCTTTGCCGTGTCCATTTCCGCCAGGAGCAACTCGGAGTAGCTCCAGATCCCCAGCGATGTCGGGGCTGTGTCCAGTCCCAACTGAGATCTCGCCTGGGCTACCCTGAACGCCTGCGTTCCACCTTTGTTCACAAGCTGAACCACCCGCTCCAAAGCCACCGCCAGCAAAGTTGGATCCGGAAGCGTAGCTCCAATTTCCTGCGCCCGCAGGTAGTACCTCCGCCATTCCCTCAGTGATGAGGCCGCTTCCGTATAGTTCCTCAGGTTGCCCAGGTCCGTGAGCTTCTTCAGGATCAAAGCTCGTTCTCCTGGTCCTCCTGGCTGATAGGTCACCAGCAACCGGTACAGCACCCCGGTCGATGTGATTTCCCGCGCGGAGATCAACTCTTTGCGGATCTCCTCCGGCACCGCCTTCAGCAGAAGCGTGACCCCCCGCTGTTCTGTCCTGACAAACCGCGGGGTCTTTAGCCTTTCCGGGATGTCCACCGTGATCTTGAGCCTCTCCAGCGGGGTTGACTTCAACCAGACCTCGTAGAGCTGCTTCGCCTGGCCCATTGTTCCGGTCCACCATTCCGCCGCTCCCTGGGACAGATCACTCATCTGCGGCCCAACCTGTGCCAGCCAGTCTCCAAGGGTCAACGGGGAATGGTCATAGATCAACTCCGTCAACTCCACCTTGCCACCAGCACCTCCTGACTCCACTTGCTCAACCACGGCCTTCACATCCTCCTTGTTTTCCCAGTCATTCCAGCTCTTCCATGCCTCCCAGCTTTGAGAGTATGGATGGGATTCCCACCCTGTTTCCCCCCAGTGATCATCCCACGGCTCCGACCACTGGATTTGCCACCCACGATCATCTTCGCGTTCGCCACGCGGCGGATCGCCTTCAGGTAGCGCTGTTCCTCCCGGTGTCCTTTTTGTACCTCTCAACGGCGACCTTGGTGGGGACCTTGATCTCCGTCTCGGTGTCCCTTCCCTTGGGGGTGGAGGCGGCGGTGGCGGCACTTCTGGCGGCACAACCATCAAATGATGAGATTCCATCGGCGTTTCAAACACCTCCATCTTCTCGGCAGGCGTCACAAACCTCTCCGCTTCCTTCTCATCACATCTGGCCTTCCAGAACTCTGCCTCCAACTGCCACTTTCTCTCCTTCGCCCTCAGGTCCTTGATCGTGTCGAAGAGGTACTTCCTCTGCTGCTCCATTCCGCGAATCTTCCTGCACGCCTTCATGAAGTTCTTCTCCATCTCTTCCGCGAGGTCCATGTCTCCGATCAGCTCGTCATCATCATCTCGTTGAGCTCTTTCAGGGACCCACACCTTGTGCTCGTCGTTCCAAAGCCAGTCCAGATCCAGCCGGGTTAGATTCTTCGATGCCCCCATTGCTACCTGCGAGCTCTGGCCAGGGAGCACCCCTTTGTTGCCCGTCCTTTTGCATGCCGCCTCCCACAGCCGCTGATCTCTGAGGCTTTGTTCCTCCATAAGATCATCTGGTTGATCTTCACCTGCATGTGGTCCTCGCCCACCATGTAGTAGATCTCCTTTTCCTCCTTGCCGAAGAGCTCGTGGATCTTGTCTCCCAACTCCGCCTTCCGCCCAACCTGGACCGCGTAGTTCGGCTTCACGTTCCACAGGTCTCCCTCGCATCATTCCAGGCCTTCCGATTCCTTTCCCCGGTGGCCCTTGCCCTTCACCCGGCCTTAGGTCACCATGATGCGGTGGCTCTCTTCCATTCCCATGTAGTAGAGCTCCATCTCCGCCTTGTTCCTGCCCATTACCTGGACGTCGACCTTCCTCCTGCAGACCATGCTCATCGCCGTTGGCCATTCCGGCATTTTCCGCATTCTCCAGGTCCGCTGTCAGGTCCCTCCTTATCTCGCTCCAGAACTCTTCTGTTCTCGTCCTACTGCCAGCAGCATCTGGGTGGCCACCAACTCCATCTTGCCCGGGAAGATCTCCCTCAGGAGCGCCACCGGCACCTCCCCAAGCGTCCATCTCCGTCTCGACCTTCTGGGGGCTCACGGTGTCCGGGACCTTGGGCAAACCATCGGGCCTCATTGCTCGCAGCCTTGCGGCCTCCACCGCCCGTGAACTCCAGAAAGGATTTACATCCACCACCTGCCGCTGACCTCGCTCTTGCTGCGGTTCTCCACTTCGTTCTTCTTCATGAAGAGGTAGGTCACCGTCGGCTTCCGCCACCATGGTACCCTCCATGGTCACCGCATCCACCGACCTCGCCCTTCGCCTCCGCATCCCAGCGTCCATGGCTACCGAGCGATCAACATGTTGGGCTCATAACCCTTGTTGGCGCAGCTCTTTTGCCACGCTTGAGTCCTTGTAAAAAAGGGGCTACCCGGATAACGCATCGGGCCTTTAAACCCATCAATAAGAAAGGGGTGCCAACTCAAAAGCAGACGAGCCCAAGAAAAAGATGCGGCCATCTCATGTTCAACGGGGTTGGGGCGGGGAGGGGGGAGGATATCTAATGAACTTCTTCTCCGAGCCCATGTTTCGGATTCCTCAACTCACGCATTTTATGTGTCAAATGCTGGTATGGGTATGGGTCAAAATTAAACCACCAGGGGACTGCAGGTTTTAGCCCTTGGTTCCATTTACCACAGGTCCATTTCACCTATTTTTGACCCACAGCCATATGACTCCCAACATGGAATCTGTTCTCCTAGTGGTTTCCCTTTAGTCCAAGCACGGTGAAGAGCGTATCCCCCAAGACCACACTTCAACTCCTTGCCTCTACCTCGCTAAGTTTAATGGTTGGAACATCCTCCAACCGAATTGTTATGTCCACTTCGGGTCCAGCAAAAGAACATCCACGCCCATTTGTCAAAAACTTCAAACAAAAAGGGGGCGGTTTTGTTGGAACATGTAACCCAGTAGACTGATCAACTTTTGAAGGGCTCAATCCGAAGCCTTCCGCTCGACCCGGAGATCCTGGCGCCCGCGGCGAGCGTGGAGCGGCTGCTGGGCCTGGTGGCCAACATGTCCTCGGCCACCGTGGACGCGCCCCGAAGCCTGCCGCGGCACCTGGCGGAGAGGCGGGCAACGGCGGGTTTCGGGGGGGGGGTCCCGAAAAACACCTAGGGTTTTGGCGGGGCACTTTTCCGGGAGAAAAACAAATCCCCAGTCTGTCTGGGCTGTTCAAAGGTAATCCCTAGTCCTTACCTTCGGTTACGCAAGGGGTCCCTTTTGTAGTGGCTCCTCTAAATTGATTAGGATTGGCGGCCAACCCTCCATTTTCAACAGCCCAGTCTGTTGTTAGACATGTTGGACCCGAAACAACAACCACACCTGCAGCCCTGGGTAAACTTTGAGCCAGGCTGCAGACCATCGCAGAGCGGCACGAGGGCGAGGCCAGATGCCTCGGGCCGGTCGCCGTGGGTGTTTTTCCTGTTCTGGGAGTGGGGAAGTGGGGCAGCGCAAAAAATTATCAGGCCATGGTCGTCAAGGGGAGTTGTTGTGGGGGGGTTTACAGAGGTCAACCGGAAGCCGGTTTCTTGGGACCCAAAAGCCACGAGATGTCTGAAGGCGAGTGTCTTGAATTTTCGACAAGGCAAAAGAAAACCACGGGCGAACATTCGAGCCACTTGGTGGCTTTTGTGGGCAACTCACGGGTTTTTCTCAAGCCATTTCGAGCTATGGCCAAGCTTTGGGATCTGGAGATGGACTTCTTCTTTCATCAGCTGATTTGGGGACGGGCGAGGGCGTGGGCGTGTGGGCTGTCCGAAACCCTCAAACATTTCGCATCTGAGGAGGCAGAGTGGGGCTGGGCTCCCCGAACCACTCTTGCGCCCCTTCGAGGATGCATCCGAAACACCTGCTTTGGGAGTTGGATCTTCTAAATCAGCTGTGCTTTTGACTGTCCCAGCTGTTTGCTTGGCTCTTTCGAGGCTTCCCTGTTCTTCTTTGCTGTTTGGGACGCCTTTGATTTTGTGTCCAAACAAAACTTGGGTGCGTCTTTTTTGGGGGGACCCACTAAAACGACACAACGGTTTTCCTTTTGGTTTCTATCCCAAACCAAACGAAAAGGGGTACCCCCCCGAAAACGACGACACGCGCCATGCTATGTCGATTCCGTCTACCTGGACCCTCGAAATTCCAACTTGAAAACGGGTTCTAGCAACCCAAAACTCTGGTGGGTGACTCCAACTTTTCTTTTGTGCATATTGCTTGGATGTTAGGACTTTAACTTTTTGCCAACCGAGTTTTGTATGGGTGGAACGAGGGCCCAGGCAGCTCTCCGTAGCTCTCCGAGTCCGAGGTGCCGCTGCACGGGCGGCTCTTCGCCCAGTGGCTGCATCACGCCTTCCCCAATGAGTGCCCCTTCCCCCACATCACGGAGGCGGCGGTGCTGGCGCCCGGCCACTGGATGGACAAGAAGGCGGGGGCCGACTCCCGGCGCCGGGCGCTGAAGAAAAAACAATTCATGTGGGAAGGGGACCTCTTCACTGCGGTTGGATCAAGTGGTTGGTTGTTGTTTTTTGGGGTGGTTGGGGTCTGTTCATTTTTGGGGGGGCTGCCAGAAACAGTCAGTTTGGCTACCATGTCAAGGGTCAAGTGGTTTACCCTCCCACCAAATAATATGGAACCTGGCGTTTCGGGGCCTTGAAGACCATGATCCATCTTTAAAGGGACCGGGTCGTGAGGTTCCATGTCGATTGGTGGGAGGGTGGTTGTTTTTTGGTTGTTTGGTTCTGTTCATTCTTAGGTACATTTTGTTTTTCTGCCATACCCAGGTTGAACAGGTGTTTGAACATGGAAAAACTGGGTGCCAATTTGCTGGATAGTCTAAACAAAGTCCTCCAGATGATGGTGGACTCCCTTTTTCCCACTGCGGATTACGTATTAGGAATGGGGGTTCGTCGCATGCTCGCCCGGCGCAACCAACGGATTGATGCCTACGGCAGGAAAACCGTCCCACTGAAAACAGATCAATCTGACACACCTATTGCCAAGACTCGGGTGCCTTCTTGCCAAAGTGGAACCGCCTACTGAAACGTGGTGCATGCGAACGCTTGCTCGCAACCAGTTCAGATAGGGGGGGCCTCCCAAGCTGGTGTTTCTCTCTTGTTTCCCCTTGAAAAGGGCGCCCACAAAACACGCACACGCAGGATTTCCTGGAAAACTACAGGGGGGTTCTCCGACCAGCCAAACAAGCCCGTTCAGTTGGTGCTTTTCGGGTCCCGGCTCCAAGGCGGTGGTCTCCAAAACCGAGAGGGAGGAGCTGGCCGGTGTGCTCACCACCTTTGCGGAGGACGAGGCATCGAAGTGGGTCTCGCTCCCTTCGGGCCCCTTTTAGGGGGCCACTAAGACGCGTCCCTACCCCCTACTCCAAATACCCGCTTTTTTTTTAGGGCATTGTTTTGGAAAACCTGGTTTTCCATGGTAAATACCTCCTTTTTTAGTAGAGGTCGACATGATACCACTAAAAAATAGTGGGTATTGGGTGTAAGGGGTACCCGTTTTAAAGAGAAAGCCAAAACGACACCCACTTTCTGAGTTCCTGGACTGCTTTTGTTTGGGGGGTTTGGGCCTTTTTTAAAATTTGGGGCACTCAATCTCTGTCAGTTAGACACCCAAAAGTGGGTGCCTCATTTTGAAAAGTACCCGTTCTTTTCAGTGTGCCTGTCCTACATTGGGGTCCGAACTTCGACTGGATCCCGAGGGAATATTTTAAAAGGTTCACAACATTTTGTTTCGGTTACTGTGGCTTCCTTGCAATCACCATTTAGAGGGTAATATTTGAGTAGGTCACTTTGGACACGTCCCAGGTATCCACAAAATGTTTGGCCAGTTGAGCCACCCCTCCTGCCTGGGTTCCCGGGGCTCTCGCGCTCAATACTCAGGTTGTGAACCAGACGGCGCTGGCCTGGTCGGAGGACGAAGTGCTGGCGGCATACGACCCGAAGGTGGCGTCCACCAACTGCCCCCTGGCGAAGCGCCGCGATCCGGTTTTGGGCGTCATGGGCTCCTTGAACCCCAAAGCCGCAAAGGGAGCTTTGGCCAGTTGCTCGGCAGGAAGATTTTATGAATCCATTTGCTGGTGGACCCCCCCACCACCTCCAACCAACCCTTCCCAGGCCCAGAGACCTGAAAGAGCGCGCTTGGTGCGGTGACGTGGCTCTCGTTCTCAACAACACCAAAGGGCCAACGACAAACCAACCCAGGGGGTCGACAGGTTCAGAGCTCCTTCACGTGTCAACAACAAAAATAGACCCAAGTGGTCAAACACATCCCCTGCCCTGCACGGGTCCGATCGCTTGCACACGACAATCTTGTGGTTTTTCGCATCCGAGAATCAATTTGTTGGAACCTTACATAGCTGTGGTGTCCTCCAAAAGCATTCGACATGACCCGAATTCAGAAACTAGGATTTTCCGTGTACTGATGTGGGCCAAGGGTCACCCTTCGATACCCGAAATTGTAAAATGGTGAGTGCCTGAAATCCTATCGAAGCCCCAATTCAGGTAACCCCACATTGGTGAAAACCTTCCTGAACTTCCAAACCGCTAACCGAAGCCACCAACCAGTTGGGAAGGGGGCTATTTCCCCTACTTCAAGATACAAGGGGCACAAGGAAACCTGAAGAAAAAGGGTCGGGGAAAAGGGAACGCTGGTTCAATGGTAGCCCAGTTGAGTCGCAATCAAAATCCGGGTAAGTGAAGGAGAGTAAGGGACAATCCCAACCAGAAATGGCTGCGGATCTCCGCCCTCATAATTCTTTCCCTGGTTAAAATGGTCGACCATTTGAATAAAACACTAAAAACGGGTTTTGAGCTAGTGACTCAGTTGCCAATCCGAAGCAAAAAACTGAAAGAAGCTGAGAGTGAGATGAGGGGTGCGGGTGGCCATGCAGCTGGCGCTGCTGCTGGGCCTGCTGCGCACTGCGCTGGGTGCCTGGGCGGCGTTTGGGGCTGGCGAAAGTGGCGAAAGGGGGGGTTTGTGGGGGGGGGGGGCAAATAAGCAGGGGTTATTCAAGGACCAATTTCAATTGGTGGTTTGGATTATTTGAACCCCTGCTTCTTGTACGTAAATGGGAGCCCCCCTCAATGGTGTATCTTTTTCCAACCTGTCGTGCCAGCAAAATGACACGGTCTACACAAGCTTCGGGTTTCGCCACTTTCAGATGCCTTCTGCGGCTTGCCAAACATCGCTGGTGTGTTGCTTGAGCGGAAGCCACGTGAGGTGTCAGGGAGAGAAGGCCGCTTGAATCGCCTTTCCTTCTGCTTCCTTCTGCTGCGATTGTGCTGGAACTTCTTAGCCTTCTTCTGCAATAGACAGTTGTCATTCGCGGTCTATTAAATGTCGGTACATATTTCCGCCCGCAGTTTCTCTTTTGGAAGCTCGAACACATCCAGAACAACTTTTCTGCGCCATGAAGGTGGATGTTCACTTGCCCAGTGGAGATGGCTACTCCGTAGACGTCTCACCGGAGACGTCCGTCAGCGAGCTGAAGGCTGCAGCGCAGCAGCATTTCCGGCGCCGCTTGCAGCTCAGTGCGAAAGGCCAGCAGCTGGATTTGACAGCCACGCTATGCGAGGCCGGCTTGCGAGATGGAGAGGGCGTGGCTGCGGTTGTGCAGCTTGGCAAACTGGCTGCCTCTGATGCTGCTTTCGCTTGGCATGGCCACGGGGGCGCGGTTGTGACCTGGGGTAATCCGGAGTGGGGCGGAGACAGCAGCCAGGTGCAAGAGAAGCTCAGGAATGTTCAGCACATCCAAGCAACTGGCCGTGCTTTTGCTGCCATCGTTGAATCTGGAGCTGTTGTAACCTGGGGTGATCCAGCATATGGCGGAGACAGCAGCGAGGTACAAGAGCAGCTGGGAAACGTACAGCGCATCCAAGCTGCTGACAGTGCTTTTGCTGCCATTCTGGGCTGCTGTGGCCTGGGGTGATCCAGGTGACGGCGGAGACAGCAGCCAGGTACAGGAGCAGCTGAGGAACATTCAGTGCATCCAAGCACCAGGTGTGGGTGCTTTTGTTGCCATTCTTGAATCTGGCGCTGTCGTGACCTGGGGTGATCCAAAATATGGAGGAGACAGCCGCCAGGTGCAAGAGCAGTTGAGGAACGTCCAGCGGATCCAAGCAACTGGCCGTACTTTTGCTGCCATTCTTGAATCTGGGGCTGTAGTGACCTGGGGTGATCCAGAATGCGGTGGAGACAGCAGCCATGTGCAAGAGCAGCTGTCGAACGTTCTGCACATCCAAGCAACTGCTTGTGGTGCTTTTGCTGCCATTCTTGAATCTGGGGCTGTTGTGAGCTGGGGTTTTGCAGCATGCGGCGGAGACAGCAGCCAGGTGCAAGAGCAGCTAAGGAACGTCCAGCACATCCAAGCGACTAGCCGTGCTTTTGCTGCGATTCTTGAATCTGGGGCTGTTGTGACCTGGGGTGATCCAGGATGCGGTGGAGACAGCAGCCATGTGCAAGAGCAGCTGAGGAACGTCCAGCGCATCCAAGCAACTCGCCGTGCTTTTGCAGCCATTCTTGAATCTGGGGCTGTTGTGACCTGGGGTGATCCAGAATGTGGCGGAGACAGCAGCCAGATGCAAGAGCAGCTGAGGAACGTACACTGCATCCAAAAAACTGACGGTGCTTTTGCTGCCATTCTTGAATCTGGTGCTGCTGTGACCTGGGGTGATCCAGAATATGGAGGAGACAGCAGCCAGGTCCAAGAGCAGCTGAGGAGTGTACACTGCATTCAAGCAACCATGGCTGCTTTTGCTGCCATTCTTGAATCTGGCGCCGTTGTGACCTGGGGTGACCCAGAATACGGAGGAGACAGCAGCCAGGTGCAAGAGCAGCTGAGCTTGTAATTATTCTGACAGCACTAATGTTAGTTGCAAAAAGCGCGCTGAAAGAAGAGAGCAACAGGTGAACTCCACACTTGGGTTCAGCGTCTCTCTTTTTTTTTTGCGGGCACCATATTTTGGCTTGCTAAAGGGAGGTCAAAGGGACATGGGGGGAGTAGAGCGGTGGAGCATCCAACTGGGGGGTGGTCCTGCAAGCGTGTTTCCAACAGAAGGTCACAGAAGGGGCCAGAGGGACCCGTCGGCCGAGGCATGGTGTGCCAACTCTGCGGCTTCCAGGTCCAAGGCGCGCATTGGATCTGGAGCAGACCTAAGCTGAAACACCTTTGGGCGTGCCTCTCTTTTGAGAGGACCCACCAAAATGGCCAAAATGGTGGTGTTTCTTCGGATTTCGATAGAAAAAAGACAAAGGGGTACGAACTCAACAAGAAGCGACCTCTCCTATCTACCCATCACGCGCTTTGTGTCGACCCAGTTGCGCAATCAGAGGCTGTCAGTGACCTGTTGCTTTGGGCATCGTCAACACGAACGGCTGGCAGGTCACCCCTTGCTTGAACAAGTTCCCTGCCTCCAAGAGAAAACATGTTCTCAACCTTGAGGCCTACAGCATAAGGAAACACAGTTTTGCCGCCTTGCGATTTAGGGGTAAGATGTGTGTGTGTGTGTGTGTGTGTGTGTGTGTGTTTGTGTTTGTGTTTGTGTTTGTGTTTGTGTTTGGGTTTGGGTTTGGGTTTGGGTTTGTGTTTGTGTGTTTGTGTGTTTGTGTGTTTGTTTGTTTGTTTGTTTGTTTGTTTGTTTGTTTGTTTGTTTGTTTTTGTTTGTTTGTTTGTTTGTTTGTTTGTTTGTTTGTTTGTTTGTTTGTTTTGTTTTGTTTTGTTTGTTTGTTTGTGTGTGTGTGTTTGTGTGTTTGTGTGTTTGTGTGTTTTGTGTGTGTGTGTTTGTGTAATTGTGTAATTGTGTGTTTGTGTGTTTGTGTGTTTGTTTGTTTGTTTGTTTGTTTGTTTGTTTGTTTGTTTGTTTGTTTGTTTGTGTGTGTGTGTGTGTTTGTGTGTTTGTGTGTGTGTGTGTGTTTGTGTGTTTGTGTGTTTGTGTAATTGTGTGTTTGTGTGTTTGTGTTTGTGTGTGTGTGTGTGTGTTTGTGTGTTTGTGTGTTTGGTTGTTTGTGTGTTTGTGTGTTTGTGTGTTTGCGTGTTTGTGTGTTTGTTTGTTTGTTTGTTTGTTTGTTTGTTTGTTTGTTTGTTTGTTTGTTTGTTTGTTCTTAGGACACCAACCGCTTTTTTTGCGGGGAGGGGGTCCCTAAAAAAGCAAAAACGTTCGGACAGCAAGTGATATTATCCATAGCTGATATCTAAGCGGGCTTGCCCCCTTGCTGATGTTCGCCAGGGAAGGGCAAGCAAGTCGAGCTGCCATTCTGAGCGAGCTGGCGACCTCCGCGTGGTGGGAAGAGCTGCAAAACCCAAATATCGTTCGTGCGCCGGGGATTCCCTTCTTCCAAGCTGGTGAATCAGTATGGTTCATCCAGCTTTGTTTCAGAGGCTCCCGTATCAAGCTCTTCGGCATTTGAAGTTCGGCCGCCGTGCCGGGGCTTCGCAAGTGCTTGCACACCAAGGCAGAGGAATGAAGCCGCGATGCGGATCGCGGCCATTTGGCCCAAGCAAATTTCGTTCTAAGAAACACCGGTCGACCCACGCGGGGCCTTCCGTAAGCTCTACCCCTTCGCGATCTTTTTTTTACCCATGGCGGTCCGGCGGCACTCGGACTGGGCTGGATCCGGCCCCTTTTCTTTCCGTAGCCCGAAGGGACCGGCGCCCTCAGGATGCGGGGTCATTGGTCGAAAATCGGTGATTTGAGTGGACAGGCAACTCACAGACGATCTTAAGACGGATGCGAGTGGCAGGCAGTTCCTTCTACCCATGTGGTCCAGACCACTATTAAAACAATGGGGGTTCATATAACCATTGCCATCATTGTTTAATCCCCACCGCTTTAATGGTCATACAATGGTGGTTGCCATCCTATAAAATGGTGTGGGGGGGTCCTTGCCATATATTCCATGGTTTACCGTTCCTAAGTGGTGGTTGCAAGGGAGCCGTTGCGGGACCTGGTATCCAAGTTTGCTTTTAAATAGGGAGCACTTCAGCTACCGATCGGAGTTCTTGATTCACATAGGTTCGGGACTCCAAATTAGGTCCCAAGGCCGTTCTTGTGGGGGCAAGGAACCCTAGGGTTTGGAGGAGGCTGAGGCACCGAGAAGGCGACCTTTTTGTCCGAGTGCCCTGAAACCTTCCAGTCTCAACACGGGATGCTCGCTGCACTCAACCGGAACAGAACCTTGTTTAAAACCAGTATATAGAAATCTCCACTGTTGGCAATTTGTTGTCGGTTTTTGTTTTTGTTTGGTTCTGTTCATGTTTAGTAGGGGGCTGCAAACAGCATTTGTTCTTTTGCTTCCATACCAAGGGTTGTAAAGCGATTATTTTGGACATCGCATGATACTGACACCGCATGTATCATGCGATGCACATCACAACCATCAGAACTGCAGATCTGTGGGCATGCATCGGATGATCTAGAGTGAACCACAGAATGACAGCCAATGCTGGAACCATGTCAAAACCATTTTAATCAATGGTGCCCTCACTGGAGCCACCGGGGGAAACCAGATGGCTAGATGTCCCGTTGCTGCGATTTTTCAGCCAAGCAAACCCAAGAATCACAGCGAGCCGCTGTTGGCGGCCTTTTTCTGGGCGCACGAAACGAGACCTGGCTGCCGAACATTTGCCAAGGGATCTGGGCCCCCCCTACACCAACCGCTAGGGCAAGGGCACCAGGGGAAGTATGGGCGTGTTGTTTTTGAAGGTGGGCCCATATTTGGGACTCACCTGGGTTAGACGTTCAATGGTCCCCCGGTTCAGTGGACGTGTCCTCTGAACGGGGGCAACACGTGAGCGCCAAACTCTCTCTGTTCAAAGAACATGTCTTCGGTGGCTTTGCGGTTCGTTGGTCCGAATATTATAAAACCAATGGGATCCCATTCTGACATTCTGGGGTAGGTGAATTCACCGCCCATTTCCGAACCTATTTTCGTGGTTGGATTGGTTGATGTTCACTGGGGCTCACCGGGGTTTTGACCCATGGCCACTCTCCGCGAGGTGGGCCTCGGACTGGTCTTCGCCTTCGCCTTGGCGGATGCGGCGCCCGGGAGCTTCAGAGGTCATCAGCTGGCGGTGGATGAGGTTCAGGAGCCACACGTCGAGGGTCTCACAGGGCAAGTGCCACAAATACTACATATATGTACACATACGATATATGCATATATATATATATATGTAAAAAACACCTTCACAATTACTTCTGTTGAGTTTAGTATTCGGCGTTTCGTTGTTTTTGTGGAACCGCACAAAACCACGGCAAACGAAAGGGGACTCTCAAAAAATCTACACTCTTGGGCACAGTTACGTTTATACTCACTTGCTTTTTGTTCATGCATGGGGTTGCAATTCTCTCTTTAGAAGAAGCTCGCACCCGTTGGAATCGGATAGGGGGCTCCGATGCAATTGAAAGGCGCTCGCTTAAACAGGCTACTTTTGCGGCGGGACGCCTGCAAGTGACTCCCGCCTTTCTGTGGTCCCCTTGTTCTCATGTTGTTTTAACACCAAGCCTTAGCCATTGGTTTCTTTTCTTGCTAGTGCCCTGACCAGTTGCACGACCACTTGCGCAGCACACAAATTGCTTCCACAACGATGATGCATTTTGTCTGCGCAGGGTGCCCCGAGATTGGTTAACGCTGTTTGGGAACGCTGTCTTGGGATGCGCGCTCTCCTTGTGGCTGTGTGCAAGTGTTGCAAACGAACTGCGCATGCTGGGTCGGTTGGGTGCACATGTCAGAAAAGCAAAG
>CAUJNA010000626.1:122500-183881 GCA_963377175.1 Effrenium voratum | reverse complement strand
GCCTCTTGCACCTTCACAGCGTATGTGTTGCTGACGAGACGATGCCTGGCGAACTCCGGACTGAATCCACCAGTCTTCGTGGGGGTGCTAGGAGCAGCCAATCGCTCCAGTTCGCGCTTGGTCGCGCCGATCTCCCCGATAGCATTAGGCTGAAAGAAGGCGCGCTTCCTCCAAGAGAGCGACGGAGAGCAGGGGTTAACCTCAATGTAAGGGTTGAACCGTTGCAACTCGACGTCTCCATTTGCGTAACATGTGGAGAACCCCTCACCACCCGTGATCAGCTCCAGGTCATGGGAGAACTTGATGGCGAGAGCAAAAATGGGTGCCCGAGCCAACATGAGACGCCGCGTTTTATCTCCGCGGGGGTTGTCACCGCTGGCAGCATCCACAGGCAGCATGAAAGAAAGATGAGCCCAGACTCCTTGGCCGTAGTGCGCCCACGGGGTGTACCCGAGCGCTTGGCTGTACACCAGCGACGTCCAAATCCCGAGTTTGTCCTCGGACTCTGAACTCACCACCTCTTCATGGGCGATGGAGGCCCAAAGGGAGAACTGGCTGAGTCCGTGTGCCCAGAGCTTGTTCTCAATGCTCCGGGGACTCGGCATCAATGACGGACGAGAGAGAGGGTACGATCCAATATCCCTCGCCTGCCGTGATGCCGTAGTCGTGGGCCACGTTGGTCACCTTGGGGGTGGCGAGCCTCTCAACCTTGTTCCACAGGAAGAACTGGTCAAGCACGGTTGCGACCTTCAGCTCAGAGGTCATGTGCTCCGCAAATGCTCCAAACCCGCCGTAGGCCTCCATGGATGGCAGATGGTCGATCGATCTGCTAGTGGTCCTATCCTGACACATGTCGATGATTTCCTCCAAGGTTCTATCCTTAATGAGGGAGATGCCATCAACAACGATCTCTGGGGGAACGAACATAGCAAGAGGGCGCATTTGTAGCCACTTTCTCACTATGGAGGGCTCGTACTGAGTGAAGTGCTGATGCCTCCCGTGTGTTGGGAACGGCGCGGATCACCCATGTCATAGCAGTCGGTTGTGAAGCCGACATAGCTCCGGTACTGGTTCTGCTTGACCGCCAAGTACTCAGTCCTCCAGTACTTCTTCAACTCCCCGTCGGCGTTCGTGATGGACGAAGACCATCCTCCTCCGGATGGTCGACAGCAGGGGTGTACTGCCGGGTCGACATCCTTCGTCTCATCAAGCCCGAGCGGCGCAATGTGGGCGTGAGGGAGGTAGTGGGTGGCAGAGCTACGGATGGGGATCGCATCGCACAGGATTGCCGCAGCGGTCAGGGCATTGTGCTCAGTGGCGATGAAACCAGAATCCTTGAGCAGGGCGATTATGTTGGCCGCCCTTCCTCTTCGGTAATTTAGGATCTTGGTCCTAAAATGCGCGGGAAAGGAATCATAGCCCTCACATTTGACGAGACCATTGATCATAGTCTCCACCTGCTCTCCGGTGATCACATCGCTCAAACGGGCAGCCTTTAAAGCCGCGCGACCGTTGAGCTTGGAAACCCAGCTGTTGAAGCTGTTCTGCATGATGTTGGCCACGGCTTTTACGCGGCCGGTGACAGGGTAGGGGAACCGCAGCGATGATGCGCTGGGAGGTGTGGGGAGGCTTTTCTCAGCCCCAGCCCTGGTGATCGATCCGCTTTCCGCGGAAGCCATATCACAGAACCCGCGTAGAAGTAGCGGAAGTGGGAAGTGGTCCAAGGCAGCCGCCGGCGGCGGTGCAGGAGGGCGATGGAGATCGCCAGTGGTCGCACAGCAGCGGTGCGTGAAGGTGGTGAAGATCACCAGCAGCCGAACGGCTGTCGAGGCCGGGGTGGAAAGTCCGTCTAGGACACGTCACCCGGGCCAGGGAGTGTCGCAGCAGCGGCCCACAGCGCGAGGCGGGGCGGCTATGTGCAACACTCAGGCTCTCACAAATAGTGAAATAGAGGAGCTCAATTGGATTTAAAGATGAATCGTACACAATCTCAAGACCGACAATACCATCAAGAAAAATCAGAAAGGTCAAAGCCCCGTGTGTAGGGGAGTCCCATATGGTCTTGAAGTGGTCGGAAATGTGCATCGCTTGCCGATGTAGACTTCCGAGGAAGTCGTGCTCAGCTGAGAGAGCCAAAAAGCGACATGTAAACGCTTATGAGCATCCCACACTGCATGGCGAGCAACAAGAGAGCACAGGTTCAAGAGAGATCGAACACATTCAACCGAAAATTTCATCGAAAATCCTTTCCCAGGCAACATCGTGAAAAGAGAAGTTGTTCTTCCCGTTTCGAAGCGATATAGAGCAGGGTGCACAGCGTAATCGATCGTTAGTTCGTTTGTTCACGGCAGTAGTAATGACGGTGGCGTGACCGCAAGCTCCAACCTGGCAACTGCAGAGATTAGATCTGTATAGGTCATGGTCATCAATAAATTGGCGGATTTTCTGAACGCAGAGTCCGGGTAGGTCGCCACCAAATCCGATGACAATGTCAAATTCGTGATGTATAGCATTCAGGGCAAAGGCAAGAGTAGAGGCAGTAAGCGCGTCGCACTTTTGTCGAAACCTCCTGATCTTGGACCAATCCCTTTTGCAGGAATCCGGGCATGAAGGAAAAATATTGAACACGGCAAAATTATCTCTTTTTCCTTTTAATCCGGGATACGTAGAGATCCCTCCGGTGCTTCCATCATCGAGATCGATTTTTACGACTCTGTGCCCGTGCTGAGGGGGCAGGAGTGGTAACACAGATGAGTCAATGACAACGGTCAGGTTGTCATTCTCAGACGCCCTAATCTCGGTGATTGAAATCCTGCAATCTGAGATGTTGGCGTCATTGATGAAGGAGTTGAACTTTGAGTCATGATCGGATTCAACGCGAACCCCCCTGATTGGTGGAAGAGCAGGAGCGGCAGGGGGAATATGCACGGGTTGGGTGGGCTGGGAGAGATATGATTGCAGAAACCCCTGCTTGAACATCCCAAGGGTGTGGAGATTTTTGCTCCATACGATCTTGTCGACGCACGCCTTTGTGAGGATGTCGGCTCCCTGATAGTCCGAAGGGCATGCAACGAAACGGAATATCTTGTCGTTGTATCGCTCATTGAGCCACGCGATATCAACCCGTTGTGTACGCGACATGTATCGCATGTTCGGGTTATTGCCCGTGACGATTATTCTGCATGCGGCTTCATTGTCCTCAAGGACGCTGATGGGTTGTGGGATCGAAGCGTCATACTTGATTTTGCACTTACATACGATTGAGTCCGAGGAGCCGCGACCGATGGCAAAGTGCCAGAGAGCGGCGAGCATCATGGCCTCTTTGGAAATGCCGTGATCGAGGGCGACAATTTCGGCCTCGGGAGTAGACTTCGATACGGAAGTTTGCTTCTTGCTCACGGCGGTGATGGGCATGTAGGTGCGGGGGCCAACGAGGCACACGAGGACCCCGGATGTGCTTTTTGCGTCGGTGCGATCACCGGCGAGGTCAGCATCGCAGTAGGTGACGACTTCGATCATATCAGATCGATCGCCAACCCATCCATAGAGGTGCAACTCAATGGTGGAGTTCATGTACGACACGAGCCTGTGAAGCTTCTTGTCGCACAATTGGTTCCACTTTGTGATTCTGCTGGCAAGCGCTTGCACTGGTCGGATTAAATCATAACGGCCCATACGAGCACCATATAAGATTTTCATTAAGACTTGTGCAGCTGCGTCGCCTAGGACGCCGGGCTTGGCAGAGATGACCTCGATGTCTTCTTTTTGATCAACAAGCCTGTCAAACTCCGGGTTTACCGGGTTCTCGTCAAATTCAGGCTTGCTCTCGTCGAGGAACGGGGTCTCGACAGTCTGAAGGGCCTTTGGAAATTTCGACTGGCAAAGTTCGAGGTAACGCTCAACACATGCTTGCATGAAGCAAGATTCGTTGTACTTGATGAGGTTGATCTTGGCTTTGCCGCGACATGCGTCGGCAGCAGGCCTTCGGTCCGGCCCGAAACGCATCTCCGGTATAGGCTTTGAGGGAGGATGTCCGACCGTCCAGGCAGTCCTCGGATCGAAGGGCCCATCAACGGTGGCAGATCTGAACTCGTGCTCGCAGCCGAGATATCTCTTGAGAGGACGGGGCTCCTCCATATTGATAACGGAACCTATGAGTCTCCACCCTTCGGCGAGGTTAGCCGATGGGCCACTTTGCTTGAAATCGTCAACATAGACAACGAGAAAGGTCTCAAGTGCGGGGTGACGAAAAACACTGGGCCAGTCGGGGATGGGCACAAATCCAACCTTTTTAAGTTGGGTCTCGCAGTGCTGTTCCCAAAAGCCTCCAGCGTCGGGGTGTCCATAGAGCGCAAGAACAAGGGGGCATACGGGGTCTTGCATGCCCTCCCATTCCTTTGGCCATTGGTCACGGGGAAGGCGTATCCAGGTCTTGGTTCCGCCGAGCAACGCCTGTGTATATGCGGATTCCCCGTCGCTGACTTCAAGCGAGTTTCCTGGCAAAAGTCCGTATGCATCAGCAACCTTTCCCGCCGCCATGGTGGCAGGGCACGAAGTGATTTCGGAAAACAGAGCCCAGGCATTGGACTCGTCCCTAACGTGACACCCCTCGAAGACAACACGGCCCTTGAACTTCCTGTTCGGATCATCCTCAGCAAGTTCGTGATTCTTTTCGACGCATATGTCAAAAATACGACCAACATGAACTTTGGTCCCTTCTCGTTTTGCCTCAGCAGCGACGTCACGCCACTCACGCACCCTGGATTGGTCCCAACAGCCGAGATCCCTAAGCTTCTTCCACTCCTTTTCTAGGGCGGCGAAGGCCTTGGGATCGAGCTTTGCCTCCTTTCGAGGCACAGGGCGAGCGACACAGGCACTGAACGGAGGGAGCCCGAGAAATGGACTGTGACCGGACCCATCGGCCCCGCGAGGCATGGCAAACCACTCGGTGTTTCCGGGGGAGGACCACATATGTGATGGGAAAGTAGCGGATGCAGCGGGGGCACCTTTGTCGGTGCTACCGAATCCTTGCCCCCCTCTTCCGGTGGTACGCGGCTTCTGCACGCATATGATGGGCTCAAGAATAGAGACGCGTTCAAGAATGAGTTGCGCGATTTTGTCTCCCTTCTTGATGAGGAAGTCACTGCTTGAATGGTTGAAAATTACAACCTTGACCTCTCCGGTATAGTCCGGGTCAATGACGCCGGCACCAATGTCAATCATGTGTTTGGCAGCAAGGCCAGAGCGGGGGGCTATTCTCCCGTAGACCCCCTCGGGGATGGTGATGGCTAAGCCAGTCCCGACGGTGGCTTTGTCGCCAGCGGGAACTATGTAATCATCGGCCGATTGAAGATCCAGACCAACGCTTTCAGGAGTCCCGCGATTCGGGATAGCGATCCCTTCCCGAAGAGGATGGATGTAGAGTGCATGGGGGTCTCTTTTCCATGCAGCGCGATTGTTGGGCTCGGCGACCGCGACAGGAATCGTAGATCTCTCAGTCCTCCCTTTGTACCAGGATTTGATGATTGTCTGGCACATCTGCTTCGGATAGAGGGCAGTGAGCGGAGTGAGGGACCCCTCAATCCTGGCGTGCGCGAACCCCTTTTCATGATGACACGTTCGGCCCCCGAGCGCGGCGGCGAGGTCGGGAGAGTTCGTGGCGATTCTCCACTGCTTCCGGATGGGCGTCCGTTCTTGTCCTTCATTCCGAAGTCGCATCCGTCAATATTGACAGTGAGAATCTCAGGATCGTCAAGAAACTTCTTCATGAAGGGTTGAGACCATCCAAGGCAATGACGTGGCCATTCATAGGCAATTCGTCCACCACCCTTCCGCGCTTCACGAGAAACTCGAATGAAGGCCGCGAACATGATTTGGGACTGTCTTCGAGCGTCGTTAAGCTCGGCGGCGAATTCGGGTCCGTACTGAGAAAGGTTGACGTATTGCCAAGTACTCCAAGGTCCACAGGGAATAGAGGACCAAAGGTCGCATCTAGGATTCTTCCTAACGATCTCGATTAGCCTCTTAACATCCTTGCCCTTAAGGATATCAAAGGAGCCCTTGTGCACGCGAATGGCATCTCCACCAAATTCGAACATAGTGGCGGAAAGTGCGGAATCGGCTTCGCATGCAAATTCAATTAGGAGTGATTTATTGGAGGTGGCCGGCGCGCCAGGGTGATCGTCGCCAGGCTTGGAGCGAGACTTCTCAACCTCAAGCTCCCTCTCAGTGCTGACATAGATCCTTCGCGCGGTGAGCGACATGGCTCGCCAATCATCGGACGAGATGGAGTTGGGCTTCCCCGTCCCGGTGTAGGGACGTTCTTTGCGTTTGGAGGACTGAGGATAATCAATGTCCTCCTTACTTCCCGGTAATACATCTTCGCAGAGCGGCTTCTTGGGAGAGGGACGCCTCCTTTTGGGCGCGCACCCCTTGTCAAAGAGGATGGTAACCCCGGTCCAGAACTTGTGTGTTCTAACCCGATGGCCGCTGGCATACACATCACGGGAGTCGCGATAGACCTCATCTCTGGAGTCGAGGAAGTTGCAATGAGTGATCCTGACGTCGTCGAGATCAGCTTGGACCGGCCCCCCTGAAGGCAGAGGACGGGTGTCGTCTCCAAAGAAGTCCTTTCTCGCCTTGACATGGTATCGATGCCAGGACCTTTCTTCTTCAAAGCGCACCCAGTAATCATCCCTTTTGTCAGGGGAAGATCCATCCGAGACGTGACGATCTATGAGGTCAGTCTCAGGAACATTGTCAGAGTCAGCATTCTGTCGCCGATTTCGACGATCATCCTCATCGTCCCCATGGTCAAAGCGCCCCTCGTCAAAGCTGAAGGACTCGTCTTCACGGGGCAGAATTTTTCCGCTGAGGTGATCAGGGTCTGATAGGCGATCATGCTTGTATGATGCAATTTCTCGGGTACGAGCCTCATATGCTTTTAGCAGAGGAAACACGAACGGCTCTTCAGCATCGTGGTATATCTGTTTCACTTGGTGGATACTGGGTCGAACAACTCCAGCCTGAAAATGCTCGAGGTCAGCAACATAGTAGTCGCCCTTCCATTTCCCTCCAGGTTCGAACCGATAACCAAGGAAAACACCAGGTTTGGCTACAGGGGCGAACTTGGGAGCCTTATAGTGATCGTGTTCTTCGCCGGGAACAGCGGGAGCGATACTAGATTCTTCTTCAGCGAAATCAGCGAGGGGGTCGTAGTCACAGTCACGCAGAGCTTCCTCGATTTCTTCTGCTGACATGGGTTCGTAGTCATCATCAGAAAGAGGTGCGTCTTCCCTTGAGGTTTCGCCCCATTTCTCGAGAGCGTGGACGTCGACCTGAAAATAGGTTTCGCCAATCCAATCTTGCGATTGATCATCTCTAGGATCACTCAGGTTTCTCCACGTGGTTGACTGAATAGAGTCATTTTCACCGTTGAGATATTTAATGATGGTGAGAGTTTCGTCAGCGAGGAATTCAACGTCGATTGGGCAGTTGGAGCCCCTTGGATCGAAGAGTTTCTTTCTGGGTGTCCGGTGTATACGGATAACACACTCGTTCTCTTCGTCTTTGCTCCAATAGTCATCGTCGGCAGGCTTATTTTGATCTTCGGGGGCGTTTTTGATCCCCCCCTTTTCAATTCGACGCGGTTTGGGAGCGACGGGGAAGAAATCAACCAAGCAACCGAAGGGAAGAAGCTTGCCGTTGAAAGGAAGGGGGGCGTGTCTTTTAGACCACGCGCTTCCACCTCCCCGATTCTCGATGTTCCTAGCGACGGCAAAGTACTTTGTTGCGTAGGGCCACCATCGGGCTTCTAACCCGGCTTGACGTAAAAGCACACGTGCACCATGAAGGACTAATTTGACTTTGTTTTCAATGATGCCGTTGGTCTTTGGCATTCCCGGAGTAGACCATTCATGTATCCAGCGCAGTTCTTTGCAAGCACTGACAAGTTCTTTAGCTTGATCAGTGTGCATCATCTTGATGTCATTTTGAGGCCCTGCGAAACGGTTGAAAGCGTCAACGGTGTTAGCATCAGAGCGGTTCATGACAGGCATGACATCGATCCACGAAGTGGCGAGATCATAGAAAACGATGGCGTCGGCCTCGCCGTTGATGCCCCTGTCACGTAGCCCTCGCAGAACCATCGTGTCAGCGGTGACTAAGTCGCCGAAGTCTTCGGCTCCATGACCGGCCGCGCCCTTCTTCCGGAACAGTCTAACATTCTCCATCTTGGCACGCTGACAATGCGAGCAAAAAGGGTTCTTGGGAAGATGAGTCATCATGTGGCGGAGGGTCAAGGCGTCAGCTCTCCAGTCATCGGCGCTACGCAGAGGGCCGTGGCCTTCAAGTTCGACGGTTTCCTCAATTGGATCAGAGGCAGGAGGATCAGGGTCGGGTGGGCCAGGATGGCCTTCGGGTACAGAAGGTATGTCCTTTGTTCCCTCTTGGATGACATCCCCGGAAAGAGCAGAAGGGGCAGGAACAGCAGGGATGTCAGGGTACTGATCGGTTACCGGAGAACTGAAGTTACAACGTGATGCAGGCAAGTACGGGACGTTGTTTAGCACGTCGAGCACAATTTCTTTGCCATCAGGTCCTTGAAGGACGGGAAGCTCACCCGCGGGCCAGGTGAATGTATAACCTTGCTCCATACAGCGTTTGCCGATTGAGATGAGCGATGGCGTGTTCTGCATGACGTGGGCATCAATCACCTCGTCAATGTCCTGCATATCAGCAGCAATGCTTCCGAGGGTCGACGCCGTACCGTTGGCGGTCTGCAGGGCATGGGTACGTCCAGTTTTCTTCACCAGACTCTGCTCTCCGGCACTGAGTTCGTTCAGTCCAACAAGGTCGATGGGGCGGCCTGTATCAGCAAGCCATCGGATCGATAGTTCGTGCCCAGGAGCGGATGGAGTGGAGGACATGCGCGATGCTCTATACATCATGCGCCGTCGAATCGGTTTGGATTCGAGGTATTCGCCCTCCTGATCAATGGCGACCTGCTCCTGCATGGAGAGTGCGCGGAGAATGGCCTTCTCACTTTGCCGTTCAATGGTGATCTTTGAAGCGTTCTTGAACTCCCCGGAGTGAGTATATGATGGATTCCTGGATTTCTGAGAAACATGAGAAATCTGCTTCATAAGGTTGTTATCGGAAACGACGATATACTCAATCATGGCGGAGTCATTGATCTGAACTGTCGGGCTGCGATCGTTGTTGTAGACGTTCGGACGCATAGAGGCATTCCACGCGGCACGCTTAACAGGATCAGTGTATGACCAAAAGTAGTTTTCACGTCGCCGGTAAAACCGATAGGACAGAACATCCTATTCCGCGAAGTGTGAGAGGTGATTGGAAGGTCCTGGATAACCCGTCCGTCGGGGATGGAAACGGTACGTCTCCACACCACATTCTGTAGCTCGGGGCCTCCACCAGTGGGTCCCTGAAACATGCAGGCCCGGTGATCGGTTCTAGACCACACTTGTGCATCCGCAGGAGGAGAACGGCCGGGTGTCCTGTCAGAAAGGGCACCCGTTAGACCACCAGATTCGCATTTGGTCGCTGGGCATGCGATAGATATTCCCGGCGAGGCCTGTGGGTAACGGCCCGCCCCTCTCAGAAACCCTCGTCAACCCCGGGTGCGGGACTGTCAATTCGCCCATCAGGATAGGGATTCGACGAATCACCCCCCTGCTCAGTAGCAGGGGCACTGGGCTTCCTGGGAAGCGGAGCTAGGTCAGGAGGGGGCTTCTCATGCTTGTACGTGCACTTTGGACGCGTGCACTTGCCGACGTTTAGCCACTCTCTGCAGTACCCAGGGTATATGGGACCGTCGTTATCGCGGGGAGAATTCGGCTTCTCCTCATGGTGCGCAAAGCGGCAGTCAGAACCTCGCCTACATTGCCCCTTCTGCCAATCATGACAGACTCCAGGGGTGGCAGGATGCTCATGGCGGCGATCTCTTCCTGGAGAAGGGCGCTCCCTGCTATTCCGCCTGGGGTCATCAGATCGCGTCTTTCCGCGATCACGATCACTTGATCTCGCGTCCCCTGTCTTGCGAGTATCCCCAAACGGCGAAGGACGGCGCACCCCAGGAGCGGCGGCATTCGGGTTGCGATCAGCATGCGGAGATCGGGAGTACATTCGATCCTTTATCTCAGAGACATTGTACCTCGTCCTCCACCTCGATACAGCGTTACGAGCGGCCCTCATGATCCAGTCGTAATTTTGCACGTCTGGATTACGATCCCAGTGTTGTACGTCAGGCATCAACATGGCGAGTGTCGAACTTGCTCAAAGAAAACATGCTGAAGAACATGGTGATCAATCGGTGCGGTGATTCCGCCCAGGAGTCCTTCCCATTTATCAAGGAATTTCTCAAGCTGAGGCTCGCCAGACCCGGCAGCTCTGCCGAGGGATAGGCGAAGAAGTTCATTCGTACGGATAGACTGGCTCCCGACTTCATCGGGACGAAGGTACTCAATGAGACAGAACAGGATCTGGCGGCTTTTCAGCCTCGTCCCCCTTTTCACCTGAGCCTCTTCAGTCAGCCTGCTGATCTTGGCAACTATAGGTTTCGATGTGATGCACTTTCTCAGTGCAGCATTGAACCTATTGTCAAGGATCGGGTAGAGGCACTCCTCATCAAGTTCCTCTATTGCGCTGGCGTTCTCGACACTCATGACCCAAGACATGGCATATGGCGAGTCATAGCTGAATGCGTTGCTCACGATTTCTCTCGTGGAAATGATCCAGTCTCGCAACTCATGCGGTGCGGGCTCTTTTTCGAGCTCTATGTTGGCGCACTTGTTCGCCTCAGATGGCAACGAAGTTAAGGGCGGTCGAGTAGCCTGCCCAAAAACATGGGGAGGTAAAACGCCGTCTCTGCCAATGGATATGGCACACAGAGAGCAACTCCCGGACGATGGCGGGCAGCACGCGGCGCATAGAGAAGTGCGGCACAACGAACAAGTTTGGAAGCATGGAGGTGTCCCGGGGATGCTGGTCTTGACATTTATGTTGCACCGAGGGCAGACCCTCTCCTCAGCGGAAGATCGGCGAATATCGGGAGCTCCAATACCGCCGACGCCACCGACGCCATGCACACCCTTACCGAGTCCTGGTGGAAGAGAAAAACCAGTTGGCCCGCCAGAGTTATCCTGTGCTCCGTGGTGAGGCTGTGGATTCTGCTGATTTGTCACAGCAGCGTCAGGTCCGTATCTCCCGCGAATGACTCCCTGAGACGTTCCATGCTCAACCTGACCGGTGAAAATCCCCCCTGTAGGGGAACATCCGGGGTACGTGTTGATGGTCCCCCTCGGAACTGCTCGTCCGACTACGGGCGAAGACATTGCCCTTGGTGGCATTGGCCCGGCAGCTCCGGCGTGGGAACAGAAACCAGAATTCCCTTGGTGCGGTTCAGGACTCCGATGTGACGGATCTCCACGTGATGGCCCGGATCCAGGATCAGGAGCAGTGCCATCCCGCTGATTATGATCAGGAATGCAATCAGGTCCTCCAGGCCCCGCACTGGGGCCGCGATGCTTAGTTTTTCCGTCGGGATCAGCTCTCAGACAACCGAGGCAAATAGGTCGAACACTCGACCCAAAACGACGCACATCGTCAGGCGAAGCGATGTGTTGATCGCAGTACTCGTCCTTGCATATGAGACACCTCACAAGTCCGTGTCTCCCCCCTCTTCCTCTGCATGCGCGGCATCTAGGAAACTGATCGCTGCACTTGAAACACGAGTTACAGTCATGGTCAAAGCAGTCTTCGCAGACTGACTTGCCGCAGCTTCGGCATGGATAGCGAGGTTCCCGATGCTGTGGATGCCCGAGCTCCTCATGAGCACACCTGGCCCGGTTATCAGGGGCAGCGCCGGCAGCCCGAGCAATGGCCCTCGTTCTAGAGGGATCCCTGCCGAAGATGGGGGCTGATGGTGATGGTGGGGGTGGCCCCGAAGGAGGTGGAGGTGGAGGAGGCCTCGCCGAGCTGACGGTGCGAGCATCACGAGGAGGAGAACCTCTAGGAGCCCTTCCCTGGGTTAAGGGAGCAGTGTCTCCAGATTTCTCCCATGATCCCGTTCCGGCGGTCGAACCAGCGCCAGCACTTGAGGATCCGCAGGCAGCAAGAGGTTGCTCCCTCAACTCAGCGATCTGCATGTTGATCTCATTGACCCTCAGCACAAGCTTCATAAACTGCTCTTGCATGTCCCTCGGATTGGGGCCTAAGCTTTTGTCGTGAAGGTCCTTGACGCACCTAGCAATGCGGAACAATTGAAGCTTGAATTCTTCCTGTTTCTGTGAGTTCTCATTGAGGGCTCCGGATACCCTATCACTGAACTGCTTCAGGTCGGTCGCAGGAACGAGATGCTGGATATACGTCTCGACGTTCCCACGGATGGTTCTTTCTCTTGAGATGGTTCCCTCAATGTCGATGACACTGCGAGAGTTCGCCTCAACTTCGTCTTTGATTTTCCGAACCTCAGCCTCAAGGGCCCCGATCTCAGAAAACCTAAGAAGCTGGACCTTGACGTTCTCAAGTGATTCGGCCTGCTCGCGAAGTTCAGCAGCGGATATGACGATCGAGTCAGATCTCTCATCATACATCTTGAAACGCTCATTCATCTCCTTCTCGCTTCGGGCGACCCACTCGTGGAAATCACGGAACTTAGCCTCGTGTTTTGAGAGAGTTCCGGCAACGGCAGAGAAAGATGATTCAACCTTCTTCTCGAAGGCGTCAACACGGTTATTGATCTTCTTGATCTCACCGACGCAAGCGTTGATATCATCCCTACATGAACGAATCTCAGCTCTGCATCCCTGGATTTCGGCCTTGCACCCCTTGACCTCGTTGTGGATCGCGAGAAGCAGTCGTTGAAGCTCAGATGCAACAGGATGGCCGCCACTTGTGGAAGCAGACGGAGCAGGACGACTATCAGCGTCATGATCTCCGCGACTATTCTCTTCCCTGTCGGGAGTGCAGCCCGGAGTTCCGATTTGAAAGAATGCGGGGACAACGGAGTCGTTGACCGGTTGATTCGAAGGAAGCCCTCCATATCCAGGGGCAACAGTGCTAAGTCCAGGTCTCCGGTTCCTAGGCGTAGAGTTAATCCCGTCATCAGTCTCCTTCTCAGACATCGGGGCATTGGAGCTGAGCCCAGACCCCGCAGAGTGTATAGGAACGTCAATAGGATCGTGATGAGCTGGGGGATTAGATCGCAGTCGTAGAGCAGCTTCACGTCTCTCGGGTGACTCAGAGCTCCTCTTTGTGGCTCGTGAGTCAGTGCCGGTTTGTCCCGACACATTATCAAATGATGATGATCCGCGAAGTTGAGCTTGATCTGGATTAGGTTGAGTGAGATCAAGCCGTTGAGCAACGTCACCATTGAGTGGCTTAGGGGAAAGTACTTTGGCAACGCGGCTCGGCGGGAGCGATGTAGTTCGTCTCTCTGGTGTGACCTCGGCCTCATCGATTACATCAAGGATCCCAGGAATGGTTTCATCATCTTCATTTCCTCTCCTGGGTGGCTGATGGAAGGGGATGTCGAGGAGGTCAAATGGAGTAGAGCCAATACCAGGTGTATCCTGCTCGGATCCATCGCTGGTACGGTGGCTGGACTGCTCCTCGAGGTCGATGACGTCGGGGGCGGACTCTTTTCGAGTCTGACGCCGATTGAACGCCGCGAAGAGACCGGCATGGCTTCTTGACGAAGAGGAGGAAGGATTTGGGCCTGCTGTTTCGCGGCCCGCATCCGATCGACTAGTACCTGATGTCCGATTTGGCGGATTTGAGCCCGCGTTGTAGCGGTTCGCATCCCGACCTCGGGTACCTGAGGAAAGCGGTGGATTCGGACCAGCGTTGTAGCGGTCCGCATTCCGGTCGCGGGTACCTGACAGGTGAGATGATACTGCATCAGGGATGAAGTCCATATCCGCCGGACTGGGGTGATCGTGAATGATGTCAATGTCGGATGAACCTGAGACGGGAGGAGGGCCAGCTATTTGCGGCCAATCCTCAATCGCCCGTTTGCCCACCTCGGGTTGGGCCGAACCTGCAACATGAGAAGGGGAGAAATCTTCAATGGGGTCATTTTCTCCATCATGAGGAAAACCCTGAGTAGGCTCATGCGTAGGCAGGGCATCAAAAGATCTGTCAATTCGGGAAGGCTGAGACCTCCAATCAGCATCAAAAAGGGATTGAAAATCCAGATTCCCAACCGAAACGGGGGCACCCGAGTTAAAGTCGAGCCGACCGAAATCAGGCGGTGTAGCCTGCGATCCACTGCCGAGGAGTTGGTCAAACTGATCCCATGTAAGGGACCATGATTGAGCCGGCTCCGGATGAGCAGCATGATGGACAGCCCGGTCCTCGATCTGGAGCGCCACGAACGGAACAGTAGGCGAAATCGATGAGGGCACCTGATTTGGAGGAACCTCAGCCTCTTCTAGAGGGGGTCCGTCCTCGATCTGGAGCACTGCCGCCGGGATAGGGGCCTCCGCATCCTCATCAAACACAACCTGAGAAAGGATCCAATCGTCCGTGATCACCCCGGGATTGGGCTCTGCGCCCACCATCGGGGGAATGGGCCACAGCCGGCTGTCTAAGCCGGGGGCAGCAGGCGCGGCGTTGCCGCGAAGGGCGTTGGCCTCGTCGTCCACGAAGCCCGGCCCACGATGAGAAGCTCCGGGGGACGCCATTGCTCGTACAAGTAGGCGATGGGAGCAGGTAGCGGGTCACGTCCCGCAACCGGATCACCAGCCCCAGCTTCTAGCTGGTACGGCTGATAACCTGCGGTTTTGGGCGAACACGAAGTAGCCCAGGGAATCAAAGAGGTACACGTAATCCACGAAGTACCAAAAGAACCCAGTCTCAACGCACAATGGAGAAGGTGCTGATGACCAGGTTGTGGGAGTGACAGTTGAAGAAGATCAGGTTTGGGGAGGTTAGAAATGGGATTGCAAAACAGTAGTTTGAGGGACAGGCCCAAGAACACCTCGACGGCCCACCGAACACCTCCTACCCCCAAAGCGCCGCGGCACCACAAAGCCTTTTGCGGTGACGAAGAGCGATGCCAGGATATGGCGTTCGCACGCGAGTCCGAGGGGAACTTGACGGGAGTTCCCAAAAACTTGAGCCAAACGGCCATTCGGCCGTTTTGCCACATGATGAAACAACACGTGAACAAAACACATATCCAAAATGCTATATCCAAACCTGCGGGAGCCAGTCAACCCATAGGCTGCAGCTTTCTCTGCATATCTCTCTCCTTCGTCTCGCTGTCCAAGATCGACTCATCCACATGAGCCAAGCGGGGTTCTGCGATCGATTTGCGTGTCCTGCAATTGGCATTCCCCGTCCCTCGCGGCTCTTTCCCATACTCCCCTCAACGAGCCCAAAAAGCCCATCCATTCCACAAAGGAAACTAGCTGTGGCTTGCTGAAAGTGGGGATTGATTGGACCTCTTTTTAGGCTCCTTCCATCACTTTGCCGCTCTGTTATTTCCACACCGACTGGTCTCTGTCTCTCAACCCGTGCCTTCCGCCGCTCTGCGAGACTCGTCTTGTCTTCGGCTCATCGCCTTCGGAGTGCGGCGTGGCAATGACTCCGAAATCGCGACTCCATTTTTGGCCTGTGACTCAACCCAACTGGGCAAACAAAAACAAATCCACGAACTGCTCAGCTGTGGGTGACCCATGAACTTCGGGCGTTTCCCTCCAGGGTCCAAGAAAGGCCAGCCCCCGCACAAAAAAACCGCCGGGCGCCGGCCTTGAATCATGACGATCTTCTGGTTGCCGTCGTTGCCGTCGTCGCCGTCGTCTTCGGGCGGCGCCCGCTTTCCTGGGCCTCAGCGAAGTCGAGGTCCCCTCGCCGAAACGGGCCGTTGGCTGCCCTAGGCCTGGGCATGTGACATGCGCCCTAGGCAGCGAATCCATTGGATACTTGTTCTCCTAAGGGGCCATTTGGGCTACACCCTCAGCTCCATGATAACTCACCACGCAAGAGTCATGCGTGGCTCCCACATCAGATCTTGGCAAAGAACCACAACACATGCTCAGAGCGCTCAGAGGTGCACTGCGTACGTGCATCGTCCGCGCACACTGCGCGCACCGAACGCGCACTGCCCCAAACCCCCACCGAGGGCTGTTAATCATCGAGGCCTCAGTGCATGACTCTAACAACTAGGTTCCCCATTGCTGGGTTCCTTTTGGTTCCCTACCAAAACAGGGTCCATTTGAGGAGCGCACATGTGGAAGCAGTGAAGAGAGCTGTCCATTCCATGCCCAGCCAAGCCCTCCAATAGCCACTGCGTTTTCTCTCTGCATCGATCCGAAACAATTGGCACTTGTTTCAAACCGTTTTGTTCTCACATCCTGTTTTTTGGCTTGCACATGCTCCTTTGGTTTGCGCAGCCTTTCCGCTTTTTCAGTTTTCAACCTTGTGACCTCTTCAGAGCCTTTCCTCTTGCCGGGCGAACCCTTCGATTGCTTGGCCCCGGGCTTCGACCCGTCGAGAAACCTTTTGGAGGGCGCCCGAAACCCCTTCGCCCGAGGCTTTTCGCTTTTCAGCCGCGAAATCGCTTTGGATTTGCCACAGCCCATCAGCCCCAACCGCGAAGCGAAACATGCAAACCAGCTTCAATGGAGACACCCCTCTTGGCGAAGGATCTAATAGATTTTGAACCCAGCCCGGTGGGTTTTCGGTCCGTGGCGCTCTCCTCGGCACTCCACCTGGGGCCTTTGGGCGCCTCGAACTCTTTGGCCGCAGCTTTCATGGGGCTCATCGCGCCGCCGGCCTCGGGAGAGGCCCAAAAGCGAGCCCGGTCTCATGCTAGATTCGGACCGATTCCACCTCTTTGGTAGGCCACCTAGTCAAAGGACTAGGAAAGACACACACACACACACACAAAAAAGAGACACACATACACACACGCACAACATACAAAAGCAGAAGCCTGTTGGCCAAACTGTGCAATACACAGCCCGCGAAAGACCAGCTGCGAATTCCACCATGATTCTAAAACTTGAAATCAGGGATCCGGAAGCCGATGCGATTTTAGAACCCTTCCCTACTTTCCTGATGATCAAACTAGGACTCCTTCCTTCAAGATCAATCCTGTCCGATTCCTTCAAGACACCAAACATCTGCATATTCAAGTCTATATGCCTTATGGTTTGGAGACCAACGTCCCATTTTCGAAGAACCCGTCCCATCCCATGCCGATGGACCTTCATCATGAGCTCTAGGGCGGCGATGCGATCTTCCAGCTCAGGGATCATGGCAACATTGGCCTGGAGGTGCGCCGGGTGGGCGGGGGATGCGGGAGGGGACTCATCTAGGTGAATCAGAATACTTCACCAGCCTGAAATAAGGTGGTTGGGGGGTTATTCCCCACATAAACCGGTGAGGTCGTGTGAGGTCGCTATTCTTCCCCCAGACACAGGCTTTGTGGTTTTCGTGCCAGGGTTGTGGATCGGAATAGACGGAAACCAAAAGGCGGGGGTTCTAACAGCGTAGGCTTTAACCCCTCGTAACCGTGCAGTCACAAACAGCACGCCGCATGTTTTGAGACTCGGGTAGCCTGAAAGACTAGGCCAAGGGAACCCATACGCTTCATTCTCCGGAGAAGCCGTGGATTCCCTGGGTGTCATTTCAGCAGGATCTGTGAGACTCGTTCTTTCTTTTCTCCGAGGCCAGCTCACTTTTGGTCATAGCCTAGTACTAGTGACACCTCCCTAAACCATAGCTCAGCCAAATGGGTCTGCGAGTCGGCATCGACGGGCCATCGCGAGCCCCGAGCCCCGCCTCGAGCGTATCGAAGCGCTCATCCAAGTCCCTGAGGATCTTCACATCGTGGAGGGCGCCTTCGGACGCGGCTGGGCCCGTGGGCTGGTTACTGGTTGGCTTGGCGCTTCCGGGAAATGGACACCATCTGGGGTACCCCAAGAAAAAGACAAGTAAGATGGTTTTAATTGAATTGTGACCTTGCAAAGAGTTGCGACTTTGGAAGGGCTCAGGTGAACATGGGATCGGATGAGCCCAGAAAGGGTTCCTTCATATTTCCCAGAGGTGTCAATCGCAAAAACGAGGGGCATCGGTTTCCCTTTGGCTTCCCTTCAAGGAAAAATTGACTTGGTCTTTCCGTGATTTCAGCCACCGGCTGCTCTTCTGGGCTTCTGGGTGTAGGGAATCAAGTCAAAGCTGGGCCCGCAGATCCCTCGGTTAAACATTTAGTGGGTTGAATGGAAATCCAACCACTAAACACCAAAAAGCTAAAAAGCCCAGGAACCGGATGGCTGGGAGCCAAGTCACACGAAAAGCAGAGTTCCACTCCCGTGGGAATGCGCTCCACCCGACCCGGCCTTCAGCCATTAAGCTCGTCACAAGCTCTATGACCCGGGAACTCGCACCCTCGCACCCTCGCCGCTCGCTCTGAACCGAAACTGCGGGAGAGGTAACCATCAGCCCAGCGCCACAAGGAGCGGAGCGAAGTCGCCAGACTTTCGGTTCCCCAGACTTTCGAAGTCAAAATTCGGGTTTCGGTGAAGACATCTCCTCGTGTTGCTTATGGATGTGGAAGGGACCTGACATGCACAAAAGAGCCAAGTCAGTCAGGGCGTACGTGCCTCTTGCAATGCAGCGCCTAGGAAACAGGTTGGAAGAAAAACCTCAGGCAGCGCGCTCCATGGCATTTTGACCGCTGGCACAGCACAACCTTAGTGCAATGGCATCCACTTCACGGCGGAGATCGGTTCCTAGTCGGCGAGCAGCGTATTTGTGCACAGCGACAGTGCAGTGACATACGGTCAACATCCAGGGCCCCCAGCTGACATGGGAATTGCCGATGTCTGACGTGGCACTGAATATTGACTGCCCATCTCCACCGGGGAAGCATGCCCCCCGCCCACAGTAGAATTGATTTCCTTACGCCAAAGGGGAGCTCCTTTAAGAATGCCCCCCGCCTCCCTTCCAAGACAAAACCTGTGGGCTTTGCGAGTCATGCAAGTTTTGTATATCACGCAATTGCACCAGCGACATCAACATTGGGTTGTAGATCGTGGGTTCAGGTGGGTAGTGTTAGGTCGGGTTGGTCCAGGTGAGACCTCGGGCTTTAGACTGCGCCAAGAAAAAACCACACACGTCCCACAAAATCAACACACGTCCCGAAAGACAGGGCCGATCAGGTCTCAGCTGCTGGCTCGCGCTGGAAGCCCACGCACTGGACAGCTCCGCAGCAGCTGTGCTGCACCTTCGGAACGCATGGCCCGAGGGCATAGTTCTTTCCCACGCGTTGCGACGTGTTCGGCGCTTTCGGGCCTCAAGAAATCGCTTTTGTCCAACTTCCGGTTCTCAGAATTCCGTCCAACATCGAATTCCCATCGAAATCATCGAATTCCAGCCTCGGCCCGGGCTAAACCCTCGAAGCACCAGCGGCCCGGGAGCCACTGAGCGAAAGGGAGCGAGGAGCGAAGGGTGGGCAAATGGAGTCAAATTGTCAAACTCCGAGATATGTGGAAGTTGCTGAAATGGCAATAGTTGCCATTCTCAAGATGCGTCTTGTTCAAGTGGTTCGCTTCTGGCTGATTTCAATGGTTAGCAAACGCGAGAGAGCTCCTGGTCAAATATGGTGAGTTTTTGGTGGTACCATCCTCAAAAATGATGTTCAGGCAATTGAGCATCAAACCCATCTGACTATCAATCTCCGAATGGTATTTTGGTTCTAGCAAGATCCTTCGATATTTGAACAGTCCTTCCAAGTTCCAACCTTTTGCTTCTCCTTTCACGACCCCTTTTGCAGGTAAAACAAGGCTCGCCAAAAACTCACAAGTCTCCGGCCGAATTTTGGCGCAAGCCGCATGTCGCTTGGAATCTGGGTGGAACCTGATCTTTTGCGGTGCCCTTGTTTCTTTTGGGGGGACCCTTCACTTTTTTGGCAGACTCGTAAGAGAAACAGCTCAGAGTGAACGGCGCCGCGTGAGACTCTGCTCGTTTCTTTGAGCTGCGAAGCAAAGGGACGGGTCAGCGGTTTTTGAGGAGGGGAAACCAAACGGGTGAGGTGCGGCGATGGGAACGTGTCAATGAGTTCACCCAGATGTTCACAAGGGAAACATGGAAGTGCTTTGTTTGTCTCTTGCTTTACTTGATCCAAGAAGGGGACTGATCCATTTGAGACATGGCCGTGTCTTCTTTGAGGATAAACGACCCATTTGCACAACCCGAACGCCGAAGGGTCGAAAAAACAGGGACCATCTCATTTTGGGTATGCACCTTCCCCTCCAGGGTGCTCCAAGGACGGACATTTGGCAGCCCTTGCCTTGTCCAAACATGTTTGAAGCACAGCACTGCAAAGCAGCCACAACTTTTGGCTTCTTGTGCGACCCGAGCCTTGTTTAAACAACCTTTGCCAGCAAGCCTGTTGGACCTGCATCCAACACCCTAAGATGCGTGGTGCGAATCCCGAAATTTTGAGAACCCAATGGTTACCTGAGACAACTCAGAGCAACCTCTAACATGGGAAGAACTTCAGCACACCCACGTGTCCCCGTGCTTAGCACAAGGAACCGCCATGTTTTGACACTCCTGCCAGTTCCTTAGCTCCGGATTCCTCCAGCTCCGAGTCCTTCCTTCAGGGAACCTTCAGGGAAGTCGACGAGAGCGACGCAGAGAACCTCTGGCCTCTTCCTGGACCGGAAGGCGCCGAAGATGGCCCAGGGCCCAAAGCGCTGAGCGGTCCTAGCGGGCAGATTGGGAGGTTCGTCGTTCCGGCTGGGCCCATGTTCTGGATTTGGTTTGACGGATCGCTGAGCATAGGTTCAAAGTGGGCTTTGGCCTGCTTACTTGCAACACCATCCGAGCGGGGAAAAAGACCTCAGATCACATGGCGCCCTTTGTGAGTCGTCAAACACGAAAGGTTCAGGGGGCCCTTGGATACGTCTAAACATCACTTGGTTGTGGAAACCCTTCAGCTGGTATTTCTGTGGCTTTGACCCATCCTAACTCAGCTTCGTAGGGTTTCCAGTTCGGGTCCCTCGCACGCGATGCTGGAACCTGGTCACATGTTTTTTGCTTCACGTGGCGGACTGCTCTTGAGCCGTTTGCAAACTCTTGCTTGCCTTTGGGTACTTGAGGAAAGCCACATCGAAGCCTTCCGGCCAAGTCCTCTGAATGGTGAAGCTGAGCAATTGGCTCAACATGCTCTTTCCCGCTAACCGGCAACAAACATCTGCAATCTCTACAAACAAAAACTGAAGTAAGGGATCCCCAAGCAAAACGGACCTTCATCATGGCGAGCTCATTGTACCCCCCCCCGAGTCGGTGAGCTCGCTAAAGAAGCAGCAGAAACGAATCGGTTGCGCTCCTGCAGGTCACAGGGGGGGTCGTCTGGGCCACAGGCGCGGGGCGCGTGCAAGTCCATGTAGTGATGCACCTGGAAGGTGCCGCGGGGATTGACATAGATGGCTTCAACCGTTCACCATAGGTTTCAAGGGTTGCTTTCAAGGGGTTTGATTGCTGGCCCGGAGAGTTCTGCACCAGAGTTGATTTAACAAAAAACGTACAAGGTGCGAGCGCAACATGAACCCAGCTTTGGGAGGGAGCGAAACCAAACGGACACCGAGCCTTCAAACAGGTCCCTCCCAATTTTGGAGACGCATCGGAACCGCTGAGAGCTGGATAACTTGTTGGGGAGCGAACATAATACCAACCAAACGAAACATGCCAGCACCAACGTGAAATCTAAAGCAACCATTTGGCCAACGTTCCTAGCGACACAACATTTTGCAACACATGGTGGCAACATGGGCGCCACACATCTGCTATGTGAAGTTCGATGAGTCCTGGATTCTTTGGTGGACATCAAAACTTGGAGATTCATGTCCAACTACTTTTGAGGTGGCTCAAAGTTCAATCAATCGTCCCTCTTCTTTGGGGAGGAAAAGCCCATCCTTTTTTAAAACCCAAAAGGGAAGCCAGAAAAAACCCGAAGAAAGGGACGGAGCCGGGGCCTCGTCTTTTCGCTTTTCGGCTGGGGCCGTGGCTCTGGGGCCCCACCATGGGCCTTGGCTGGGCGCCCCTTTGGTCGGTTAGAAAGAATTAATTTAACATGCCCAGATCCAACTCGGTTTTTTTGTTCTCCAACATCACCAGGAGGAAGTGTTTTGAAAGTAGGGGGGATCCGCATGCGCCTTGGTTTTGCTTTTGGCACACTTGGCTTCCTTCGAACCCAAGCGCAAAGGAGTTCCCCCCAACAAGAGCACTGCGCCATTTGGTCCGGGCAAAAGGCCTGACTGCAGTACCAAAGTCGGATCCTAACTCAAAGGCCCGAGACTCAACGTTTCGAGGCTTGATCCAACTGGAAAATCGGTGCCTTTAGTTTCTGAACCCGAACTACACCGGGGAGACGCAAAAATTCGCAGGTCGCACCTTGCCTGCGTCCAGGTGAAGGGTGCCCGGTCCTGAGAGTCCGAAGTGGGCCGAGACGAAGCTCAGGACGTGTTTCGGGAAATTGAGGTCCTCCCCTGGTCGATGTCGGGAACTCACGTGGGACACGTTGAATGAAGGGCCGAAAGATCAACCATGGCTCGAATCAAAATTGCGGCGACCGGAAAGGGGGGGGGGTCAGACATCAAAATGTTTCGCATGTCAAGATACCTGCCCCCATGATTCAGGGACCTTCATCATACCCCGAATCGGCTGGCTAGCTTTGGGCCTCGCACAGTTACTTCCCTGTCGACCAAACATGACGCTGAATCAGAAATCAGAGTTTTGACGCTGTTTGGGGGTGGACCAAGTTTCTTGGATGACCTGCAAACCTTTGAGAACGCAATCACAATCATGTAGATCCTAGCTATGCGGGTGGGTTCAGGTATCCAACAACCCCAAGAAAGCTTGCGAGACACCGAGCCGGAGACCTGCCAAGATATCTTGTGCACCCAATCAACCTCTCCGGATCGCTTTCGAGGTGCACCGTTTTTGATGTGTCAGGTGTCCAGGGGCAACGTGAAAGGAAGTCGGCAATATTGAAGTCTGCCCATTCATCCGACGGGCGGAAGAAACAGAAACGAAGAGGAAGAGGACAACAAAAAACAGAACAAGCTGAAAAAGGCCGCCGTGCTGTCCAAAAAACCAAATCTTACACAAACAAATAAGCACAGCAACCCAAACCCAACCCATACCAATCGATTTGCCCACACGTGAAGAGGGTCGGCACCCGAAGTCGTCCGAGCGGCGGCCCCGGGGCCAGTGGGAGCTGATCACCTGCAGAAAAATGGATGGCGTCTGGTGGTTTGATGTCGAATGCCGAAAAGGGAAACCCAAAGGAAATGGACCCGTTTTTACGGTTCGTTTCCTTTTGGTTTCCCTTTAAGACCCAAACATTCACCCAAATGCCTTTGAGCAAGCATCACCTCTGATCATTTGGACCAGTTTGGTGCTGACGTGTAGCATTTCACGAACTTTCGTGCTGAGATGGGGCACCGCCAGCAGCTCCAGCATCATTTCGGTCTGGCGATGAGATGCAGCATGTCTCCGGGCCATCGCCGGCAGCATCACTCAGCATTGCTGACATCATTTGGAGTTTGGCGTGTCGCCGGCGTCATTCGGCGGCCATTTTGGAGCTGATGGTCAGCATCATTTATCATTTCGACACGTCTCGCGCTCACACGCAGCATCACAGAATTGCTCAGCTCACATGTTTCTTGAAGAGCTGGCGCAGAACTGGCACAACTTTGGGCCATAGAGGATGTTGGGCGAAAACGACAGGTTGCGGCCTTTTGATTCCGCCGTTAAAGCAAAAACATCACGGAGGGCTTTGAATTGCCGGCAGAGCTTTCAAAGGACACCCTGGCACGGAGCAGAGCTGGCAATCAACCCTGTGCCTCCGATACCAAAGTTGGATTCCTGGATTCCCCATGACATGCACCAAATAAATCATTCAAGGCTTTGATTGGCGTCCATCCCATCCTCAAGGCCGCGGACTGACTGGGCGTCCAGTTTTGGGAAGCGTCTCCATGGCTCGGATCGCTCTCCCTCTGAAGGCGTTTTGGGGCGGGGGGGAAAAGAAGAAAAGTCCAGGGAAGGCTTCGTCTTGGCTTCGTTTTAACGCCTGGTTCGTGGGCTTTTTTCAGACAGAAGGACCACCCATTTCGCCATTTTACGGGAGAGGCCTCAATGACGTTCTCCGGCACCACCAGAGGCGAGCCGGACCGCCTCAAGGCCTCGAGGCGGGATTTTCGGGTTCGAGCCAAGGGGTACTTCTCTTACGAAAAGTGGTGGGGGCGACCAACTCCAGGAAAGACTCGCGCAAGGCTTCGACAGCGACACAGTGTTAGCGTGAATCGGGGGTCAAGGCGTGGAAGCATATATGGGGGGTCAAAGCTGTCTCGGAGTGGAAGGTACTGCAGAGGATTGCATATATGCGTTCACGCCGTGGTCGTGGCCCGCTCTCCAAGCATAAGCTGTACGCGCATGTATCGGCAAGCCAAAGACGGAAAGTGGGGTCTCCCCGGCGCTTTCGATGTGAACCCCAAGCTCAACCGAAAGGTCGCCTCCGTCAGTCCGAAGGGATTCCAAACCTTGCCAGGGATCAGCTTCTGGTTCATTGGCTTGGAGTTTCGAGGTAACGTGAAATGCCTCAGTGAGGTCGCCTGGATTCTCGGAACTTGGGGAGGAACTTTGCTGCGAAGCAATGGGAGCCCAATCCCTCTCACTCCGAATAGCCTGGAAATCCTGCTGCTTTCTCTCAGTGGCAATTTGAAATGTGTCCTGTGTGCATCTGGCTGGCACTTTGAAACTAATTTGGGGCCATCATGCTGACCCTGGAGTTTGAAACGCGCCCTGTGTGCGCGCCTCATGATGGCATTTGGCTGGCGCTTTGAACCAATTTGGGGCCATCATGCTGACCCCGGATCTCTCCACCTCAACACAATTCATATTTGTTGGGGACCGTAGCTTCCCGTTTTGGGGAAACACATCATCCAGCTGTCAAGTTCTCACATCCGAGGTCAACCTTGCCCATCTCCGTTCAAGCAGGTCAAACCAAAGTTGCAAGGCAACCTCTAAGGTTTGACCGTGCAGTTTCGAACCAGTCACAGGTGTAGCTCTGGGTCACGTTCTTTTGAGTCCTGGTTCGAAACTTTGGGGGTCAAAAGCGCCGGAGCCATGGCTTCACCTCCGAGCCCAGCGTCGAACTGGCTGGAACTTGGCAGGACCGTTTTGGTCCACGCCGGATGCGTCGCACGAGCACTGCTGCTCTACCGGTTGTACTTGTCGCCTTGGTCTGGCCCCAGGCGAAAAGCGAGAAACTTTGGACTGGTCAGTGGGGAAAGCAGACAGCGTCGCTAGAAAAGGGGAAATGGTTGAAATTCGTGCCATTCCATCGCCAAGTCACTGCTTCAAAAGATGCCCTGCCTGCTGAATGAGGCGCGGCATACGCGGCGTCACGAGTTTCATGTACCTGTCAGGTCAAGTGAGACACAATCAAAACCTGGCACAAACATGGTGAACCCAGAACCATGTAAAGAAAGGAACAGGCGGCCGCAATATGTCCAATTCCCCGTCAACTTGCACAAGCTGACATGGCACCAAGTGACAAACCTGTTGCTTGACAGTCGACTTGAGCCAAGATACACTGCAAAAGCCCTCTCGGCTTCTTTGGGCGCTGGGCTCTCTTTGGCCACGCACCTTGACAAAGGCCATCAAACACCTTTCTCAAGGAGATGGAACCCCTCCAAGAGGATAAATATGCTAGAAAACATATTCTCGGCCATTTGTTTTGCCAGTGCAACTCCATCTGAACACTTTTGACCTTAGGAGACACCGAAGGAAAAAAAGGAAACAAAAACCGCTCGGCAGCTGGGAGACTTCATGCAGAGCTCTCTGTGCAAGATGAATTGCCCCATTTGGGTCAGCCCCTCCACAGCGATGGCGTGCTTGACGCCTTCCAGCTTCTCCAAGATGTCGCCTTGGACAGGACACCTCCGAGACCATAGGGGAAGGGGCCCCCTCAACACCTAGTTTCTAACTTTCACAACCCCCCCCCCCACACAAAAAAGAAAAACAACATGTCCCCGAGAGATCCGACCTCCAAAACAGCAAAGAAGGAAACTCAGTCCTCCTGTACCCCTTTCAGCGGAGGAGGGACCGGTCATGACTGGTGTTCAATGTTTGAACGTTTGGTTTTGAGCGAGTCAGAGAACACACATTTTGTTTGGCGATACCCATCTGGAAGTACATGCTCCAGTTTCAGCACCCAGGCGGGAGAACCCAGTCAGCACCGAAGCCTCATGATACATCGCCTCTGGGGTGCGTGATACTGATGGTCGGAAAGACCTAGGGGGGTCGTTGATTCAAAGGAAACGACCCCAAAACCGTTTCCCAGCAACACACAACCAAATCAACATGCGCAGCCCGCTCGGACCGGGTCACCGAATTTGCTCTGTGCAAATCCCTCCGCCACTTCCTCCGCAATGTCATCCCGAGGCTTCACCTTGGCAACAACGCGCCTCCGAGAGCGGCCCGTCTCGAAGGGCCCGAGGGAACAGACCCGACTTTTGACCAAGACCTTGGACCTCGAAATGGCTCGTTCGGCGTTTTGGCTCTCGCATTCGCACCTCTCGGATTCTTGAGCCCCATGGTCAAGTTCTCAAATGCACGGCTGCCCCATGGGTCAGAGCTATGGAATCTCCCTGAGGTGTAGGTGTAGCCACTTTGCTTTTGGGCTCTGCATCTGAGAGCTCCAAGTATGACACTTGCAAAGTGCAATAACATCCCGAAGGGCAATCAAACACCAAAAACCTCGGGCCAACCCCAGGGTACACAAAATATCAATATCTTCAGATTCGGGTTCATAGTTCGACACTCAAATGTAAAGCATCATCTTGGAGAACGTGGGGGTTGCGATAAAACAAGACGATCCGCCACAAAATGCTTGATTTCCCTTCAAACCAAAAGCCAAAAGGATTCCCTTGAGCAAGAAGCAGCACATCAAGATGGGCGGTCGCAAGCCGCGGCGCGATCTCGATTGGGACCTCCACGAGGACGGTGAAGTATTCGTTCATGAAAGGGTCCCAGACTTGTTGCTCCTTGTATACCTTGGCCATCTTTGGGGTTTCGTTTCCCATGAAGCAAAGGCCTCCAGTTTGCTGGAGGCTGGGCATGCACAATTTTACTTCAATGTTTTGACAAACCTACGGATTTCCATGGTCAATACCACCTGTGTTTAGTAAAGGGTTGACATGACACCTTAAAAGAGCGTTGAAACATTTGGAGGGTGTAGCCCGAATGTGCAGAAATGACCATGGACATGCCGCACACGCCGAACGCGCCATGCTGCCATGCGTTTCTCCGGCTGCGCTGTCGCCCTTCCCCACCGCCGACCAGAGCCGACCACCGGCACTGGAGTCACTGGACTTCTCGCCGCGGGCAGTTTCTCGTGTTTCTCGCAGCTGGGCTTTGCGTTTTTGACAGGAGGAGCATTCAGCAGCAGGTCGCGCAAGTAGCTCGCCACCTCTTCCTCGCAAGTCTGGCTATGTCTTTTCGGGAGTACACTGGAACCCATACCACCCACTCATGACCCCTCCAATGCAGGGTCTCGGGCCCTCCAATGAAGAACCCGGATCAACTCCTCCGACCCTTGAAAACAGATATTGAGGGCCCGAAAACATTCGAATTGGAGCCTGGCATTTGCTTCCAATAAAGTCTGAAACTTTGAGCCTCTGAAGAACGGCATTAAAACTTGTTTAAGGGAACGAGAGTCGGACTGCCGGACCGGGGGTTTTCGGGGACACGGGGCATTGGGTGTAGGGTTCGTGGCGAAATAGCCATGCGTGTCCGTGGCCCCCTTACCCCACCCAAGCGCCTCCTTGACAATCCCAAATAAACCACAAGGGGCCAAAATCCTTCAGACAACTTTACAACCAAAGCTTGACCCACATCTGGGAAGACCCTCGATACAATGTTTGTGCCATTCACTGGCCGAGTGTCCTTGACCGACGCGGCGAAATGTAGCGAGTCGCCCAAGGGCCAGTCACGCACCTTCTCGAAATCGGTGCGCACCGCTAGGCCGGCATCAGCGATCCACTCGCGGATGGTGCCCATATTGTCGTCGTACACTTGCTTGTACCCATACCTAGTGCCAAATGTTGCAAATGGCTGACAAACTCTTGCCTAACCACTGCACCAGCTTCCGCAGTTTGAGCTATTGTTTTCCAATGCGGCCATTGTATGGTTGAGTCCACGATTTCGCCCGTGTGCCAAGCCGTGGTGATCTCTCTGGTACGAAGTGGTTGACTCGGTGAGACCCCGAAACCCCTTCAGCTGGTGTAAGCGAAACCAACATGACATTTAAAAGCTTTTAAGTGGTCTCCCCAGTGCGACGGGCATCTTTATATTGCGCCGGAATCCCCAAACCAGGGGGGGCCCTTTCTGGGACTCGGGACCCATCCCCGGGACATATCCCAAGTCATGGGAGCCACAAGAGCCATCGGGATCGAAGTTTTCAACCCGCCTCTGCGAGTAGCCGCCCATGAAGAACACGGCGCGGTCGCATTTCTGGCGGATCTCCTCAAAGAGCTCCTCCCAGAGCGGCTTGTAGATCTTATGGTCCATGGGCTTCGTGACGTGCTCCTAAGCCGGGTCAGGGCTGGCATGGTCATCAAGGGCACGCTAACCCCAAGCAACCCAAGCATGAAATGCTCATGTGAGGTCGACAAACAAGCTTCTCTCGGAGTTCCACAGCAAAGTGCAGGTGGCGAGCCAAAACATGGGCCTTACTATGAAAACAACAGCACCATCCTCCTCAGGAGAAATCTGGTTGGAACTCTGGCATCCTCACAAATGATAGTTCGACAATTTGAAAGGGGAAGCGCTTGCTTGAGGTTTTCCATTGCAAATGCAATCCTTTTAGTCAGCCAGGGATTGCCATCCTAAACCGGCATGCCGTCCGCATATTTTGTTTCAATTAAAGCCTGCTTGAAGATGGACGTGTCTTTCTTGAGTTGCTACTCTTGCGGTCTTTGACGCTGAACCTTCCCCCCCCCCCCCGCCCTTAGTGGCCATGGGAGAAAAGAAAAAACCGGCGTCGGGTCCGAGGCGCGTTCCCAAAGTAGCTGACGCCCAGCACTTGAAAGCCATCGCTGCGCTTCAGCATCTGCAGGATTTCGCGCACACCTCCACCTCCTGCGAAGTTCTTCTGTCGCTTGCCAGATCCCGGCCATGGTCACACGAGAGCCTCCCAACAGATGAAAGGTATCCCTTCTCAGTATGAGGTCACCTCTGACTTTCCCACCCAGTACTCTATTTGGAAGTTGGGTGAGCCAAAGCACGCGCTTGGGTCGGGACCCTCCCATCTCAAGGCCGCGAGTGGCAGGCTTCCCATGGAACTTCTCTCCAGATATGTCCCTAGCTGGAAACCGGGTGATACCTAGACTTGACTGTGAGGGGAAATGGATGCAGGGAGGGGTTGGCACTATTTGTTCACTTGTCACTACCACTAAACAACACCCTAACCCTAATCACACACGGCCATGATTCTTGTTCGGCGGCGGGCACTAAAATTCCAATGAGGCGATTGTGGCAACAGTTCGCTTTGCGTTGGCAAAAAGGCCCTTTAATGGTCTGAGGACAACTGAAGGATTAGGTGCTCCTTCAATTCGAGCACGATTCCCCAACAAACCATCATGGAATCCAAACAAACCACCATGGAACCCCGACCAATCATCATATCAATCATTTAAGGACGCCCCTTTTGGCAGGTCCCAAACCTACATTTGGCCATGGGTCATAACTTATGCGTCCATTCTTGGGCGGATGAACACCCATGTACCACCTAGTTTTGATGTTTCGCAGGGGTTTCCAGCCATTCAACCCCCCCCCCGAACCCAATCCAAGCCGGTCCTGCGTACTGCAAGTGCAGGCCGGGAAGCTGCCAGCTCAACTCTGCTTTGAGCTGCGCCTTCTTTCCTGGCGAGAAGAAGCATGCGTGTCTTTCTTTTTCGGGTATTTTAAGCGTGTCTCGTTTGTATTCTTCTTGTTTTTCTCTTCTTCTTTTTTCTCCTTTGTTTTTTCCCCCTTTGTTTTCCCCCTTTTTTTCCAGGTCTTTTTTTAACGCAACTCATCTGAGATCGGTGAACCAACAACCAACTCAACATCGGAAGATACCCAGCAACACATTGGAAGATACCGAGCAACTATTGTGTAACATGACAACCAAAGGCACATTGGGGGTTTGCTGGCCGCCAACCACGCATTGCTTTTTGGGTGGTTGCTTTTTGGGAAACACGTCACTTCACCAATGTCCAATAGCAGTGGATAATCGCAAGTTACATCAACCAACCACACAACAAAATAGTCTTGTAAAATAGGGCTACTATGGGTGACACTTGGAGGGCGGGAGTAGGGCCCAATCCATCCGCGTGTTTTGCAGTATGTTCGCCCTTGTTTTGCCCTTTCCAACATGGGTGGCACACATTTCCCTCAAATGCTAAGGAGGGTGTACCAACAACAGGGCAATCAAGGACACCCAAAGAATCAAGGACACCCAAAAGGATCGAGAAACCCATGCCGAAAACGAGCCAAAGGGAATAGACTTGGGGGGATCGATTCTGTGAACGCAAAGCAACCACCTGCTCCAAGCCCACATTCTTCACATCCCCAGTGCATGTCCCAAGAATGAGGGCACCTGTGGTTTGGTGAATTCAAATCAGCCAAACTCCCACTAATCCACCAATGAAGCAAGGTTCTTGACACCCCCGAAGTGATTGCAATGGAATCGAACACTTGGCCTTGAGGTGCAGCCTTTCAAAGGGGATGCGGCAAATTGTGACGCCGGATTCTGCGTTGCTGTTGTTGTTGGGACAGATCGCTGCTCGAGTTCCCAGGTTCGACTTTGTCCCAGCCAACTCCGCGCCCCTGCGCAACTCGGTTTAAATATCTATGGCTTCCAATACCTCCCCCAAACCACGCAAGAATCAAGGGCAGAATTGGGCTGGGGTACCTTACAGCCAAATTAAGTCATGATCACTCAAAGGAGAGGGAAACACAGTTTTGTCAACAACGGGGGAACCCGGGACCTTAAAAGGAACGAACCCCTCCGTGACTGCGACCTCTCCCTTAACCTTGTGGGGCAGCGCGAGCCACGCGCTGTTTTCAGCACTTGAGCCAAAGCAGTGATTGAATCATGCTTTGGCAATGACTTGAATGTACAACATGCAACTGACTACATGGGGACCTACCTCATGTACCTCTGGGCCATAAATGTCATCGTGATAATTGACTCCCCCCTCATTGACGGCACTGAGGGAGTGTCTTGGGCGCATTACCACGCCAACTTGAAGTCAAGTTTACATCACAACGACTGACACAAGTTATTCAAGCATCACCCAGGCACTTTGCACACTTTTGGAAATTTGCGGACATGCTGCAGCGCACTAGGCAGCTGCTTTAGCGGCTCTACTTTCACGAACGTCTTCAAGCTTCTCTGGAAGGTCAACACGAATGCCGAGCAACCGGATGGCATGGTCCCACTTGTTGGGTGGAAGTGCTTTCGTGAAGATGTCCGCTGACTGCATGTCGGTTTGGACGTATTCTATCGAGATGTGTTCGCTTTCAAGCTGCTCTGCGATGCACGCGAGGTTCACCTTGTGTGTTCGCTGGACACAGCGTAGCTTGGATGAGAAACCTTTCCTTGCTACGAGGATAGTCGCCTGATTGTCCTCGTGGATCTTGAGATGGAATGGTCGATCCAAGATCAGCTCCCACAAGCTAAGCGCAGGGAGCGCCTCCTGATAAAGGGAGTATGCGAGAGATACAATCTCCGCCTCGGTCGTTGACCGGGAGACCGATGTCTGCCTTTTGGATACCCACGCAAGCGGAAAATGCGTGTGCGGACCACTCAAAATCAAGAATCCTCCGGACGTGGATTTTGCATCTCGCTCTCCGGCGAAATCGGCGTCTACATAAAGAGACAGATGCAAATCCTCAGTCGAATCTTGAACTGTGCCTACTAGCGTGCTGTTGACCGTGCTGTTTATGTAGCAAACAAGCCTATGTAGCTGCTTATCGCAGTTTCTAGACCATTTTTGAACAAATGAGGCAAGGTCGCCAATGGGCTTGACCAGGTCTGGGCGTGCCAAACGGCCGAGCCATAAGGCTTTCATCAACACGCGGCAAGCGGCGAAGCCGAGCTCACCCTCCAAGGCGTCATCTGCAGGATCAAGGGATCCAGCGGGACAGAATGGAGTGGTGGCATCGCGCAGCTTTTCACTTTTCAGCTGTGCAACCTCAAGATATAATGCACCGTTTGACGGGCATAATCCCGCATGTCGAACGCCATGCCCCCTTTCAATCTGCCCATTGCGGCATTAAGATCGGGTTCAGTTGGGTCCTTTGGAGCATCTATCAAAAGGTGATTCCTGCCTAGCACCCGGTATATGTCTTCTGGGGGTTCTATATCAACCAGTCTTGTTAACTTTTCCCAGAAGTCTTTATGAAGGTGGCTGGGGCCGGCCAACGTCAAGTCGTCGACGTATGTCGAGAGAAGTAACCCGGACTCCTTGAACCAGAAGTTTCCAGGAAACTCTGCGACCTCACGCCCTCCAAGTTCACTAATGAACCCTTTGAGGTGTGCCTCCCAGAGTCCGCCAGCGTCAGGATGCCCATAAAGAGCTTTAACGAGCAAAACCACAGGTTTCACGAAACGCTCGCGCCACCACCTTGGCCGGAGCTCAGGCGGGAGTGTGATCCAAGTTTGGTACTTGGACTTCAGCAGTGCTTGCACATAAGCCTTTATAGCGTCCGCTGTTGTGGTGGAATTCCCTGGCAGGGATCCATAAGCGAGACAGTTATTAAGACCTTGTACGCTCGTGGGATTTGCTCCCAACTCTTGGTAGACAGCTGCTGCGCCATGTTCATCTTTCGCACAGTCTCCGCGATACACAATCCTACCTTTCATCTTCTGAAGGTGTTTCGCGAGTTCGGCGAACTTGACGGATGCTAGCGACATCAACTGCCCGAAATGGACTTTTATACTGGATCGTCGCGCCTCAGCAGCGACTTGATCATACTCTCGGACTGAATTTAGATCCCAAGCACCGGCTTTCTCCAGGCCTGTGGCTTCAAGTCGAACGGCTTCAAGAGCTTCCGGGGAAGCCAACATTTCGGCACGTGACAAGAGTCTGGTCACCATTGCGGTGATCTCAGGATCCTTCTTCTCTGTGACTTGTCCTAGGGAATGTGCGATGAGATTTTCAACATCAAGAACTTGCTCAAGAATGTTGTGACACTTTTCATCTGACTCAACAGCAACACCTATATCTTCCAAACCGGAGAGAGGGGATATGTGCTTCAACTGCTGTTCACGTTCCCGGTGATCGAGAGGCAATGGCACTTGGACAGGCATCGCAGGCACAACGGGTTGAACTGTCGGATACAGCGCACGGGCAACTGTGAGACACATGCCTTCGGGGTAGAAAGCGGTCTTTGCGGTCTTGTTACCTGCTGCAAGCGAATGCTTATACCCTTTTTCGTGCGGACACTTGAATGCACCTAGTGCGGATGCGAGTGTGCTATTGCTGGTCATGACTTTCCATGGCTTCTTGATGGGATAGCCATTGCTGTCCTTCAGGCCTAGGGCGCAACCATGGAAGGTCGCTGGGGTGAAGACGTGTGCGTATTCTCTAAAGAATGCAGAAACATCATCCCTAGCCCAGCTGTCGCAATCCCTTGGCCACTCAAACGAAACACTACCCCCCTGATGAAGGACAGTCTCTGCGTGACGTCTGAATCTGGAGAACAACTCTCTCGACTCTTTAACCTTTTGCTTCAGTTTCTTTTTGAACTGGCTTCCTAACTTGGCCTTATTAAGGCGTTGCCATGCTGAACCTGATGTGCAGGGAATTGCTGCCCAGAGATTGGGTTTATCACAACCTTCAATCTGCGACTGCAACTGGATTTCTCCTTCATCTGTACTGAGGTCGATAAACTCTTTAGCCAGCCTAACATGAGGTATGCCAAGACCTTCAAACACGCGACCCATGTTGGACTCTGGTGAACATGCGTATTCGAACATCACAGGCAACTTGTCAATACGTGCCTGTTTCTTGCGGGCACGATGATTTCCAACCTCAAACTGCTTGCGCTGTGGAGCTTCAACCTCTGCGCTGCATGGCATGCCAAAAATTGGCAATGTGTTCGGACGACCGTTCTTTGATGCATCGGTGAGAGGTGTCGGCGGTACGGAGTCTAACATCACGGCTGCACCTGTGGTGATAACACAATCGGACTGAATGGGTTTTAACTTGAACACTGTGAACCCGGTCCATGCATCTCCAAGTGAGCGATTGGGTCGGCTACCAAACCAACCATCATGGATGTTGTCTGCTTTGCCCCCCTGAAACACGGCACGAGTGGTGCGAGCTGCAGTAAATCTTTCTGGGGAAACGGGGCAATCCTCGACCTCTTTTGGGGTAAAGAGATTTTGCCTTGGCATGATATGGTATCGGACCAAACAGTTGGCATTTTCTTTGAACACCCAAAAATCTTCACCTTGCGATGTAGCGGCTGTCGCTGGCGCGGTATCGAAAAATGAGCCGCCGGGTCTTGAGGGAGCGGGCTCCCCAGCTTCGGCTGCATCAAATTCATGCGCAACATCTTCTGCACTAACTGCGGGCTTAGGATCCTCTCCATGCTCGGATGCGTGGATTGCTCTAGCTAACTCCTCATCCCCTTCAGTATGCACAATGGGAATGGGTTCCTTAGATTCAGTTTTGGCAGCGCTTTTTGCAGCTGCTTCAGCTCGATCTGCAGAGACAAGTTCGGAGAACCTCTTCTTGCATTCGACACTGTGAATCTTGGAATGACCGGTGCATGCACGGCAACCTGGCGTTTCCTTGAACTTGATGATCCTTTCAACAGTTATGTACACGGATTTTGATTTGACAGCGGATGGAGTCGGTGGGGCGCCAAAGGGCGCCTCTCGCAGGGGCATGGGTGGGGGGTCAGACCCCTCTGTCTTGCCTCCATGCAATGCTCTATCTGCTGCTGCTGCAATCGGAAAGCTTGGGGGTCCGTCTTCAACGAACAATTCCGGTTCAGGAACATCGTGAACGGAAATGGAACCATCTTTGCGGAAGGCTTCATAGTCCATGACTTTGACCACGTTACGGTACCGCAACCCCGGATCGACCCTCCAACCCAAAAAGAGCGCAGGCGCCATGTTCGGATCGAGAGTGAGCTTGCCAGGAGTCTTGGTCCTGTACCAAACCAATTGCCCGAAACAGCATCTCTTCCCTTGGAACTTTTCTTTGGTGAGGGCTTCCCATTGGGTTTTCCCTGGGCTGAATGGCGCAGGCCTGTCGAACGACATGGAGAGACATGCAAATGGGTAACTAAACGTATGCAACGAATAGGGCAACCCTGATTGCATGTGGATGCTGCGGCAGCATTCCTTCTCTTCGCGAATGTCGCGCTCCAGAACGGTGTTGTGTGGCCACCTGTTCGGTAAGCTTGTCTCAGGGACGAGACCGACTTCGTGGGCCGCACCTTCGAGCTCTCCTGCTGCATCCATTTTTACTAGACACTTTGGCGGCGAATCAGTGGCCCGAAGGCCCATGAACTGACGGAAGTTTTTGACATGCGCTTGCGTGTCCCGCCTACTCACAGGGTAGGCAAGTCGAACGCCTGAGAAAACATCACGTACTACATGGTGAGATTTGATTCCACCGAAACCTACTCCGAGGTGTTCGTCGCCCATGGCAAGAATCACGGAATCGGTAGCCAACTGTTGAAATGGTGCGGTTGGGACATCGACTTTGTCGTCTGATCTTGCATCCTTTTTGTGCGCTACCCTTGCGGAAGTGGTCTTTGAGATTGAACACACCTTGCAAAACGGGTTCTTCGGGAAATGGGACCTCATGTGCTCAGGAGATTTGGCTTGCTCCTTCAACGCAGTATCATGTGTCGGGTCACCATCTCCGAAGGCGATCAATGGAAGTTCGTCCTCGGGAGGAGGGGCTTCCTCGGCCGCTAGCATGTTCACAGGAACCTGATCTATCTCACCCTCATCTGACGCTTGGCACGAGTCATCGCACAGAGAAACGACATCGTCTTCGGCCGCGCTCATAGCAGCGGCTTCAATCGGCCAGAGGTGAGTTGACGACTCTGCCAACTTGGGTTTTACCACCTCATCATATTGGGGAACGTATTCCACTACCCTAGATGCATTAATGCGCGCATTGCGGGGCACGTTAATCTTACATCTACTGATGTCCTTTGGGGGCACAAGGTATGGAACGTTTTCACGTGGATCCCAAATGAAAAGGTGTCCTTGATCCATTACGGTCTTACCGATGGATTGCGCTGGTGGGCAATCACGGAGGACGTACACCTGCTCTTCAGCAGGTATCACTCGGCTGTCCTCGAACCCTAATGAAGTAGTGCCTTGTTGGGCACCACCCCCAGTCGCAAAACCTACGGGTGTGCTGCTCTCGCGCACGCACTTGATCATGTTGCTATTCAAAGCTTGACGTCCGATCAAGTGTCTCCCTGCGGCAGTATCCCAAAGCCAACTAATGCGATTGTCATCGGAGGCGACGCTTGCCATTGCCGGAATGAGCTGTGCAACAGCTGCACTCGCCTTTGGCGGCGGCGGGGACAACAAACTTTTGGGCTTGGGACCAGTGTACTTGTTGGAATCACTGTGGAGAAATGCACACTGCTTGGCCTTGCACGAATTATAGGCATAAAACATGCACGGCATCTTGGCTTTCTCCGCCGCGGTCATAGTGGCTGTCTTACTGATGGCCTTAGACCTAGGAGTAAGGTTATCGTTCGAACCGCCCTTACCTTTACCCTTTGGGGCTGGAGCTGCATTAGCTTTAGGAGGAGGCGGCTTTGGAGCTTTAACCTTCGGCGCAGGGGCTGCCGGAGTCTGCTGGTCAGCAGATTTATCCTTCTTGTTCTTCTTACTCTTCTTGGGCTTGTCTTCGCTGCTTGCTGCGGGCATGGCATTAGAATTATTCCCCTGGGACATGACGGCTGGCTTGATTTGAAGACTTTTGTCAAACTCATCCCTGTTCCGTTTGTCCTGATGGAGCTCCAAGGCTAGATCAACCTTGGACCACAACCATTCCGGCTTCCTACGGTGGCTACCGAAAGGGGCTTCCCGTGCCTTTTCTACCTTAGGCTTCAGCGAGGTGCACTTTTCCAGCTCATCCAACAGATGATCAAACAAGGTTGTTTCCCTGGGTTGTTCTGCCACGGGAATTGCGGTCAGCACGTAAACGTACTTCTCCCGAAAGGCATCCAGGTCAGCAAGGGACGGGCCTGCAAGAGACAACTTTAACAAGTTGCGACCTCCTAAGGTTCCGAGCCTACCTCGTTCTAACTGAAAGTGCTTGAAGATAGCACGCAACATGATTCTCCCTACGGGCATCCCACCTGACGAGATTCTCTCTTGTTCAACCATATTCTGAAACAAGAGCCCGAACTTACCTTTGCGGCAGGTCTTAAGGAGCTTTGCGGCTATTTCACGATCTAACCGTGGGAAACGCTTGTCCGCGATGAGTTCTTGCTCGGTGGAGGACATGCATGCTTGGGCCCACTGGTAAACTTCATCTCCGGGGGTCTTCTGGAGTCGACCGATGGCCATCAAAACTTGGTTGATGAAACCTCTAGCCTGACCAGCGTTCTCCGGAGGGGACGGCAACACGAGATCCTTGAGGTCCTTGACGCGAACAACGGATTCCTCATGCGTGGCGTGATCGGTGACGGTCATGCCTACACTAGGATCGGCAGCTTGTGACGGGTCTGCATTGGGGAACTGGCCAGGGCCTCCCCCACCTCCCCCACCACCATTCATGGTGAGGTATGGGCAATCCGTGTCTTCATGGCTGCCGCCGCAAACTCGACATTGTGGGGTATCATCATCTCCATCAGAGTCTGATGATGTGTCGGAGCTTGCTGCCGATGGCGCTTGTGGGGATGACGAGTATAACCCTCCCAACATTGTGATTGGTACTGGTGGAACATGAGTGCCATTGCCAGCTTTCGGCGGAGGCGGCGCCCCAAAAAGGGGAATGGGAGGCACTGGAGGTGGTGCGGCCGGAGGCGGAGGTGGCGGAGCCACTTGATTAGCAACCAATTGGGAAAGCTGCTGAACCATTTCCGCTAAAGCCGTCACTTGCACTCTCACATCGGCTTGATCCCTTGAACCGTCTCTACCCAACCCGCTAGTCCTCGACGCGCCGGGGGCTGCGTCTCCAACAGAGGACGCTGCTCCTAGCACTGCCGAATGGCCTACGAGATGTTGACTTGTTGCACCCCCACCAGGGTCCCTTGAATCAGCTGGGGCATCGTGACCAAGTCCTGTACTTTGAACAGAACCACACGGAGGGTCGGGGATAGTACTTGTAAAAGCATTCCCTTGCGACGATGCGGCAACACCGGAGGCATCTTGTGAACTTGAAACCTGAGGTGCTCCAACCGGCTGATGGGTTCCTGGGGGAACTGTGCCTTGACTTGAGGCCTTAGCCGCGCTTGTTTCCGTAGCTGTTTCGGCTATTGATGCGGCTTTTGGCGGGGACTCTTGCATCGGAACAGGGGTCGCACGAGCTTGTTGGGTGAGCTGCGCAACAACACGTTCAAGATCACCAAGTCGTTGATGCATCACAGAATTTTCCTGGGACAATCCACGGATGGTATGCTCTTGACTGGCAATGGTTTGCTCCCTTTGTAGGATTGCCTGTTGAGCCTCTTGAACAATGCGTTGAACCTCTTGCTGAGCGTCCTGTTGAGTGGCATTAACAACCTGTCGTGCGTTCTCGACATGGCCTAAGGCTTCCTGTCGTGTCTGCTCAATGAGTTGCCTAGCCTGAGCCTCACTTTGTTGTGCTGTTTGAACAGCCTGCTGTGCTTGCGAAGCTAGCTGAGCGGCCTGAACCCTAACGTCTGAAACTTCTCTAACAGCCCTTTCCCTGATCCATCCGGCCTCTTGTCTCGCCTGATCGGCGGCCTGCTGTTGGTGCAAGGCGTGATTGGCTGCCTGAGCAGCGAGGTCGGATGCTCGATGAGCTTGCTGCACCGCAGCTCCAGCTATAAATGCCGCAGCGGGTACGTTAGTCATCGGGTCAGGTAATTGCGATCCCTGTGAAGGAAACTGAATGACTGGGGAAGCTTCGGATGATGTCGGTTCTGACACGATCGGACCACTCGGGGGTGATGATGGTCGTGTTTGGGCTGCTCTTTGAGGTGTGGATGTGCGAACTGTGGACATAGCTGCAGGAACCATGGCTAGGTCAGGGTCATCCGGTTCAGAATCCCTATTTGGGGTTGACCTTGAACGGGGTTCTGATGGCGGTGACAAACCCGTTGAAGCCATGACACAGCAATGCAACTTTTGCACTCACACGAAGCTAGCTCCACGCGCTTTGAGCAGCGTGTCAAAAGGTGCTACGAGGAGATATCCCTGGATTGGCAGCTGATTGCGACACGCTCAAGTGAGCCACTCAAGAAAATACGTTGCGAAACGCTCAAGTGAGCCACTCAAGAAAATGCGCCCTGCTGCTTTGCACCTGATGAATTCTGTATTTGTAATTGTACTTGTAGATTGATTGATCCGCACTGCCGCACTATGGTGCTTTATCGAGGGATGTTGCCAAGCTGTATTGAGAATTTGTCTGCAAATCGAAGGCTTGTAATTGCAAAAGCTGTACCGCGCAAAGCGACGGTTTTAACGGCTTGCAGCAATGGCTATCGAAGTACCCGGCTGGCGGGCAGCTGGGATGCAGATCGGTGGATCTCCTCGAGGTACTGCGATGGATGCAGGCCCCTTGCCGCCGGAATGGATTGTCTGTTCCGGGACTCGATGAACTCACCAAGGTTCTCAAGCGCGTTGGCAAATCCGCTCGGACCGAAGTGCGGAAAGTTGCGGAACGCCGCGATGCCTGTCTTTTGAGCTTCACGGACAATCGATGCTGTATCGTCAATAAGGGCGTGTACGCCCAGCCCTTGCAGGGCGTCTGCTTTGCCTCCCCTTCCCAACCGTTCGTGAACGATTTTTATCGCAGAAAAAGTGAGTCCAGATGTTGTCCGCGCGTGCTCCAGGGCGACCTGAAATTCGCGGCGGCGATACTCGCTTGCAGCCCTGCCCACGAAGGATAGCACTATAAAATTTATAGGTGCGTAGTCCGCTGCAAACTGAACGAGATGTCGGATCACTTCCGGGTTGAGGTGGGGTCCCTGCTGCCCAACGTCAAGAACTCCGTGCCAGTCAAGAGCAACAACAAGCTCCTTGGGCGGCACCGGCCTTCCAGGCGGAGGTGGTGGCGGCGGGGGCGCAGGCGGTGCCCTCCTTGGTGGCGAGCGGAATCGCGTGCCAGCTTCGGGAGTTGCAGCGCTAGCAGCAGCTGCTTGAACGACCTGCGGAGGCGGCGGCTTGACGATGTACCCGAATTGTGGCGGGTTTGAGCTCGATTTGCTTCTGGGTTCGGCCTTGTTCAAGCCTCGCGGAGGTGCCTTGTAACCGAATGCACTCTGAGTCCGAACCGGAGATCTGGCCCTTGGCGGTGACTTCCTCGGGATGTCTGCCTTTGCAGGCGCTGGAGAAACTGCCTTGGGGACCTCCTTGGGCACCGGTGGCTTGCTGCCGAAGATGACCTTGGGAGCGGCCTTTGGGGGCGGCGGTTGAACTGCCCCGATTCTTCGGCTGTGAAGCGCGATGGGCTCGGAGTGAGTCGGCGCCTCGTAAACGCGCCGAGGCACGTATGCTGACCTGCCCGTCCTGATGGACTCCAAGTTTTGCGGTGGGTCCTCGTCCGAGCTGTAGGCGTCGAGGCGGAAGGTTTCCGCAGGCGCCGGGCGGCGGTCAGGAGACCGTGAGCGTGAGCTCGTGGAGGACCTCCTTGGCGGGTCCCTCCACGTCTCGTCAGCGAGGAGGTAAGGATCGGCTTGGCGAAGCTGCCCAGACGTCCGTTGCGCTCGCCGACGAGGAGCCGCTTCACGTGGTTGTGATGCCTCCCGCACCAATACCCAGGTACCGTGTTCGTCAAACCTCGTCACAGGGTAAATGCTATTCTGCGGAGCCAAAACGATGGGCCGAGTGGCTAGGGAAGTTCTGGATGGCCTTCCCTCCCGCGCAAGCGCGGGTTCAACACTATGGGCCCGTGGTTCCACAGGGGCAGCAGCAGTTGGTCCTCGTCTCGGTGATGTTGATGGAGACCTCGACCTTCTTGACGATGGGGACCTCGATCTTTGTGTTGATCGCTCCCTGCTGCTCTCCCGCCGCGTTTCCGCAGCTTTAGCGTATACCCCGCGAAGAGTTGACTTTGCGGCTTGTCTTTCCTCTGCAGATGGCCGAATGCGAGGCAAGGGAGTGCGCGAATCTTGCAACCAGGAGGAAGCTGATGGAGGCGTCGGAGGACGAAGCCAATCCGCTGCACTGCTCGATGCTCCCGCCGCGCCTGAGGCTGCGGCTTGATCCTGAGATGGCACACCCTGCGGCAAGACCACTCCTGTGGTTTCAACCAATGCGAGACGCTGCTGATAAGCGTTGTCCGCGGCCTGGATCACGTCGAAGGCTTCTTGGTCAAAATTCCACAGGTGCCAACTATCCAGTGACTCACGCCAGGAGAAGAGCGCCTCGACCTGTTGCTTCGAGGCGTCCGCAAACCTGATCCACCGGAATCGTCTGTTCTGCCGCTTGTACTCGTCGACGACGATCTGTTGCAGAGTGTTGTACAATCGGGCACGCGGCCCTTTCCCACCGCGTGTGCCGCGGTGAGGGCCGACTTCCATGTGCGACCAACAGGTCGCAGTCACGAAAGGGTTTGTTTACCCGAAAAGCGTTACGGCTGATAACCACTCAAAGGAGAGGGAAACACAGTTTTGTCAACAACGGGGGAACCCGGGACCTTAAAAGGAACGAACCCCTCCGTGACTGCGACCTCTCCCTTAACCTTGTGGGGCAGCGCGAGCCACGCGCTGTTTTCAGCACTTGAGCCAAAGCAGTGATTGAATCATGCTTTGGCAATGACTTGAATGTACAACATGCAACTGACTACATGGGGACCTACCTCATGTACCTCTGGGCCATAAATGTCATCGTGATAATTGACTTGATCACACCAGAATGGACACAGGGGTTGCGATACAGGTTTGTTCCTCCAAATAGCCGCCGTTCTTTTAGGTTATGATGTGAAGCCTCTATCAAAAAAGGTTTTTCACCATGGAAACCCACTATTTTCAAAAAACATACCCCAACACAGGCGGGAATCCACAGAACATGACTTGTCTTTTTCACTCTCCGAGTCCGAAAAGCCAGATCACGGCCAGACATCCAAGTCCGGCCAGGCCACCATTGCTCTTCTTGCAGTAGAGCGAGCTGTCGCCCAACAGGCCGTAGACACCTTTGGTCATGGCCGTCCTTCCCTATCTGCGAACTCAGAATGGCTTGAGCCAATCGCACGGAAATCCAGCTTTCTGGGAAGTGATCACGGGCTTCTCATGTTGAAGCGCACCTAAAAACTGGCAACCATTGCGTGTTACATGCCATGAAACAGGTTTGGACCGAAATCTTTGTGAGATCGACAAATTTCATTTTCGAAGATTAGTCGACGCCACTGTGGGATGCAGGGTATTCTTGGTGTTTACCCATGGGAAGCTCAGAAAGTCTTTGATCAGTTCCTGCTCGCTAGGAAAAGAGGGCAACAAAAACGCCTTGTAAAAAGCCTTAAATCACAAACATGGTGTACCCAGAACACGCAAAGAATTGAAAAGGCGGCTGAACCCATGTCTGGCTGGGATTGTCCCTTACTGCTCCTCCAATTACCCGGGCTTTGATCGTGGCTCAAGTGAGATTCTCATCGCCAACGTCAGACATTTGGCTGGGTGAAGTGTACCCACGTGGCAAAACCGAAACCGAAGCCGCCTTGCGCAAGAGCCCCGCGGGCCTCAGTGGCGGCTGAATAACCCACTGTCCACCTTGAAGAGCTGATGAATGCCTCACCCCCTCTTTGCGGTGCAATGGGGAAAATGGGTGTGCAGGTTCAATGGCTGGTTTCTAAGGTTGGACCCCCAAGATGGTGGGTCTAGTTTTTGGTTGCCCAAAAAAACACGGAAAAGGGCACCCTCAATTGATCATAGATCGCAAAACTGAAGTAAGGAAATCCTAAGTAACGGTACCTTCATCAATGGCTGGTTTTACCCTGGTTCGGCGAGCTCCCTCTAGTGCAGATGTATGGGTTCATGGGTTGAGAAACATCTGCTCTGATGCTAGTCAGCATCGTGCTTGCAAAAGCCAGTTGTTTTTGCCCTATTGTTTTGGCTGTTTTCTGGGAAAGCTTCAGATCTCTGCGAACATGGAAACATTCCCCCCAACGTCGAAACATAAATTGCCCATCGGACCAAAACGTGTGGTTTTCCCGTTGGCTTTCCTTTAAACCCACCAAAAAGGGGTACAACTCCAAGAAGGGACACACCCAACTTGGTGTGAGGACACCTTGCTCCATTTGCTTAAGTGCCCTGGAACAACATTTGACAAGCAAATCATCCAGTGATAGATTCCCTTTCAAGCCAGGGAAAACTAGATTCTACCTAACAGGGGAGAATTAACATATATTCTGAATCGCGAATGGACGCCCTTTCAGATTTGAAGGGAAAGACACAACTCCACGCTGGGCTGCAGGGCGGATAGTCCCACAAGGGGCCCCTGGAGCGATGCGTCCACGCCTGCACAAGACATGCGACCGGGTGGCCGATGTGGCACGCCTTGTGTGGCCGATGTGGGTCGACAACCGGCGGATTCTCCCAGTGGTTTCCCTTTGAAGAAGCAAAAGGGCCTCAAAGACACTTTGTTGCGTGCAACCCTGAGATCTGTCTGGCCGGTTTGGGCGACTCGCAAACACCACTAGGCCATGAGGTTCAGTTGTGCCGCCCCTAGCGCAAGCGAATGTCATGATTGACGGCTTGGTGAAGGTCCTAAACCTCGAGGTCACAACTTCATCTGCCACAAGCAAATCCATCGCAAGAAACATACAAGCAGGAGCATCACCCCCAAAAGCTCGCCGTACACTGGCACAAGGTCATAGTTTTTTCGCCACCCTTCACGGTGGTAGGATCGGGAGACCTCAAATCCGAGAGCCACAAGGGGCCTCCAGCGTCAGAGGCGAGTTGTTGTCCAGCTGTCCACCGAAGACCAGCCAGGGCACCTGGCAACGTCTCTCGCGTCTTGTTCGGGGCCATTCCTTCTGCCGGCAGAGGGCCAAAAAAATGATGCTTTTTTTGGGGCTCAATTTGCGTGGAGTTCGGGACGCTTAGAGGAAAACCGAGAAAATCCTTGGCATATGTCCAAGTGGATCTGAACATTTGACGGAATTTGTTCAAAGCAACAACAATTCGTTGGCTTGCTTCTAAAAAAATCAAGAACGATCCAACACCCATCAAAACCCTCCTCCCCCCCGTTATCCGCTTGGGAACCCACCGTTGGACCAGATACAACCCTCTGACACCAACCCTCCTTCCCCCCCGTCGCTTAAAGGACATCCGATTCGATTGCGCCTCCAGGGCGGCCAGGCGCGAGCGCAGGGCCTGCGCCCGGGTTTGAACCACCAGGGGAAACACACCAACAAAAAGGGGGAAAAGCCAAAACCACAGGGGGTGGTTTACCCTCCAAAAAAAACATCCGAGATATTTTATCAGAAAAGTGTGCAGGCAGATGGAAAGAGAGATTCGGCATACATGTCCATGGGCAGAGATTGTGGATTGGAGACATACAGAAATGTAACGTGCATCAAATGGACTGGGATATGTCTTAGACGCTTCATTGTGGAGTCGAGCCATCTTCAAGATGCACCTCCACAATTTCACACAGGCAGACAGGAGAACTATCAAGAGGATCTACGCAACTGGCTGGTTCTTGAAATCCTCGCATTTGCTCGCTTCGCTGGTGTTCGGGGAAATGGGCGTTGATTGTTTTCCATAACAGCCTAGACATGGTCAAGCTGCATTAGCAAAAAGGGGACCAACAAAAAACAGGGGGACACCGATGTTTCCATAAGTTACCAAGGAAAAGCTGAACCATGGCAACGTTGATCGCCGAGACAAAAAATGACCTGTGGGTCAAGAGGGAAGGGGCCTGCAGAGGCTGCAGCGCGGGTCTCAGGTGATGGTGCCAGCTGGGCACCAAGTACCTGCGGAACCATCCCCGGCTTTGGAGGAACGGGATGGCACCCCAAGGACTTAGCCCACGGTTTCCTCAGATCCCAAAGGGAAAAGCCAAACCTGGGGGCCCCTTGAGCCTTGCCAAGCCCCTTTGGCAACCCCTACCGAGCAAAGTCGGGGCGTTGAACAATAACATGGACAACTGGCAATTCTCCATCCGATTTTGGATCGGCCGTAGGGCCGTATCAGTGAGTTTCTCTTGAGCCTTCGGGACGCAACCCGGGCTTCAGTTGGCAGGGTTCGCCTTTTTGATCTCGAGGAAAGAAGGCGTGGACCACGTGAGCTTCTACACAAAGGGGCCTTGGATTTTCCCCCAAAGCGGGGAAGTGGTCTGAAAGGCAAACTCAACGATATGGTTGCTACTGCGGATGGACGAAATCCATTTCGCACCACCCAAGACACCATGGGAAACCATAACGTTTGTTGGTCTTTACAGGGGATCATATCATTCTAGGGGTGCAGGATTCCGTCCATCCACAGTATGTCCACCTGAAAGCAAAGGATGGTATAGGCCGGACCCGCTTGGAGAGGGCAACGTTGCTCGATGCTTTTCGTTGTGTCGACCCGTTTTTGAGAGCACAGGAGCCAAGTGGTACCAAACCGGGCTTCAACCCACCTTGGCATGATCTGGAAGGAATCTGGGAATGAGGCTTGACTACTTTTAGACCACCAAACCAGCAACTTTGGTTTGGACGACTGACCACCGAACTGGCCCAGTTGGTCTTTCCCTTCGGCAGAATCGCCTGCTGACTGGACTCAAAGTTTTCAAGGGTCGGAGGAGTTGATCCGGGTTCTTCATTGGAGGGCCCGAGACCCTGCATTGGAGGGGTCATGAGTGGGTGGTATGAATTCCAGTGTCCCGAAAAAACATAGCCAGACTTGCGAGGAAGAGGTGGCGAGCCACTTGCGCGACCTGCTGCTGAATGCTCCTCCCGTCAAAAACGCAAAGCCCAGCTGCGAGAAACACGAGAAACCGCCGGCGACGAGAAGTCCAGTGACTCCAGTGCCGGTGGTCGGCTCTGGTCGGCGGTGGGGGAGGGCGACAGCGCAGCCGGAGAAACGCTAGCTGGAACAAGAAAATAACAATAATTGGCTACTTTGGGACATCACACATTGTTGGGCAAATTATTCAGCACCTAAACCGGAAGATGTTGTATCCATATCTCCATATTCTGCGCGTTTGCCAAGCTGGACCCCATTAAAACAAACCAAAAAAAAAGAACAAACAAAACCACTTATGGCAAGGTCGGGGGAAATTGCGAGACCGGAGACCCTCTTCCAATTCAATCCAACTTTCAACGGGTTGTCGTCAAGCTGGAGTTGGACCAAGCTTGAGTTGGACCCTCAAAATGGAGTTGGACCCTCAAAATCCGTAAAAAAAACCTCCAGGGGGATTGGACCCCAAGTGCTCTTGAACACCGGGCGGGAAAAATCCGATTCAAGCTTTCGACCTTCCAGACAAAAATCCAGAGGTCGCTCGTCGTGGCGGTGCAGAAAGATCAAGAAGTCGTACCTTCCACGGCCTCGGCCGAAAAAACCGGAGTCTGGATTTCCGAGTTCTTGGTGAGCCCAGTGGATCCATTTACCTGTATGGTAGGTAGCCAAGAGAACCACCCTTTAAATTGCACATGGGTTTGCCTGGGACCCCCAACTAGGAAGGCTTAAGAACCACATCATAAATACTGTTGGTTTGAGTCTACCTTGAGTTTAAGTCGAGCTTGGGTTCAAGTCGAAGAGGGGCTCAGAACCAATTAAGACCACCTTTCGGTTTGAGCCTACACTGGGTCAAACAAGTCGAGCTTTTGGCGTGAGTCGACCCTGAAGTTCCAGTGTTTGAGCCCAAGCGCTCCCTTGGAAGCCAAGATTCTTTCGAATTGCAGAGCCGATTTTATGACAGGGATTCCTGCAATGCATGGGAAGTCCATAAGGACGGGGCAAAGGGTTGACAAAAACAATTGCGTGTGATATGTCTGTGTTTTTTTTCGACTCGCTTCAGAGTGGTACTAACGGTCGCTGCGGTTTCGCTCTGAGGGTGGGACTTTGGAAAAGGCAGTGGGCGTTGGCCAAAGGCTCCTGGCGCACTCGCGCGGCGATTTCGCCGCTCGCTGCCAAGAATACTTTCCCCGAAGATGTCATGGAAAGGAGGCCCCTGTCAAGTAGGTGGTCCCATTTTATTGAGTCATTTGACATTTGGCAACATGGCGCCCCCGACATCCTCGGCTGTGCCCTAAGAAAGTGGGCTGATCAAAGAGTCCATATGGGTGTGCTTGAGGCTACCCCTTGTTTGGTTTTAAAGGAGTTCCAACCAGGAAACAATTAAGTCATATTTGGGTTACACGTGGGTTTTGACACGGGTATGTCTAAAGAAAAAGCCAATGTGTGGCCCCCCGATTTTGTCAGACACAGCTTCCACCATGTTTTCCGACTCGACGCCCGGCTCGCTCCAGCAGGTCGCGGAAGAAGCGCAAAGAGCCTGCGGAAATGGCCAGCTCGGCGAACAAGGGACCTCCCACAAAGGCGGCTTTCTTTTTGGCTTTCCATGACACACACGCCCACAAAGAGCCGCATTTGGGCTGAACTTGAATCTGACTATTCTGAATGTTTGTGAAGGTTCCCAGGATCTGAGAAGACAAAAGCAAACTGCTGACCCAACTGCCCTGAACGGCTTGGCACAACCCCTCCAGTGCACAAAAGGGCTGGTGAAGGACCCTGGAGACTCATCTGCTTTCAAAAAGCGCAGTGGGTCGACTACTCAAGCCCCGCAACCAGCAAACAGGTTGAGCAGTGGACACAGCGATCCAGAGAAGAACATGGGAATTTGACTGATTGTATGATTTATGCCCCTGTCTGATTCCGAATGCCGTGTCGGCCCTGTCTTTGCTTCTTCCGCTGGGCATGAATGCCAAGCCGGGGCCCCGAGCCGTACTCGTCCTGCCCCTCAGCATTGGCCACGATATGCAGCTTCTCTCCGAAGTGCTGCGCAAAGAAGGGGAAGTACGACCTCGAGTTCAGTTTTAGGCCTTTGACACCAGCGCCACTTCCTTTGCTTCTCAGAAAGTTCACATGAAGGAGAAAGCCCAAGCTCTTTCAATAACTGCATCTGCGCATGTGGATGTGTCTCAAAACACATGCCCCCCGGAGAAAAAAAACAAAGAAGCTAAAGTGGGCTTGGGCTACCCGGAGAGAATGCTGGGTCGGCGGCACGCGGCTGGACTCAACGCTCGAGGCCTCCGCTGAAGCCGGCCAAGCAAGGGACTTGCTAAGGGTACTTCCATTTGACTACGCCCCCTGGAAAACAACTATATATATATATATGTAAGTGTGTGTATATGTATATATATATATATATATCTCTGGGTAGTGATGGATTCCCTTTAACACCAACAGGGGAAATAAGACATGTTGCTAGGGAACTGGAAGGTTATGGCATCAAAAAAGGGGGGTGTCTGACCTTTGCCGGTCAGAAATCAGCAGACGGGTCGTTCCCCAACTCTTGGGTTGAAAGGACCTCAAAACGCGCCTGTGCGAACGGGGAGGCTTTGGATTTGTCCAAGACAGACTCAACAAAGACTCGGGCATGCCCACCTTTGACCCAAGTGGATTCAAGGGAAACTTCCGACCCCAACCCAAAAACATGACCCCCATTCAATCTCCAGCGATTTCGGGCGAAGCACGGGGATTGCGTTCGGCGCCTGGCGTGCGCTCAACCAGCGGCTTTGGGCATCCGGGCGAGGCTCCCGTCGTAGTCGTAGAGGAAGAAGTGCTCCAGGCCCAGCTGGAAGTGGTACCTGAGATCTCGTCGCGGCCGCGGGATTTTTTTTGGATCCTAAGATCTCGTTGTGGCAAGTGAGGCCGACCCAAACCAACAAAACAGATCCTAAATTTTGATGGCCCTTGTCTCGTTGTGGGTGTGGCCAAGAAAAAAGGACACAGAATCTGGGCACGTGCTTTGCTAGAGCAGTAGTGTTGGTGGTAGGGAAGGGAGTTGAGATGACTTGAAGCAGGTAGTTGGGTAGATAGCTTTTCTAGTCAGAGCAGTTGTTGGTGGCAGATAGCTCACCAGCTTGCTGGTTAAGTGGTCTCGACCTGCTTAGACAGCCACCTGGGCAATTCATTGGAAGACTACGCGCGAGCTGGCTCTGAGTAGCTCGCTGGCTTGGCCAAAGCAGCTTGCCCGAGCATTGCCAGCACCCCTAGCATCCCCAGCATCAGCTGCAAACACGCGGGCGAAAACCAGGGGCAACCCAAATTTAGCGATCTGTACACCAAAACAGCTCCAAGATCCTGGTTCATCACGGAATCTACCACAACTTCACCCAACTCCCTTCCCTGGCAATTTCTCATTCTCGTTGGTCAGGTATAAAGGGTGTCGCTTACTGTACTTCTGCTGGGGCTGCTTTCTTAAGGGAAAGCAAAGTTCCATTTTGGAGGAACTCCAAGTCGCAGGCTGTCAAGAGTTGGAATCGAACAGTTTCCCCCCCCCCCCCCCCAACTTTTCGGCTTTTCAACCGTGCAACCAAAAGCCCAAGTGCAACCAAGCAGTTGGACCCGTGACCTCCATCGGAGTGCGGAAAGCGATGAACCGTGTATCCGGTGCTGCTTTTTGTGGGGGAGCGACATGCGTACCGCAGGTGCCAACATGTGAACTCGAAGGAACAGGCTGTGTCCATCGCAACTTGTAGGCACGCATTCACGAACGAAGCGACATGATTCACGAGCAATCTGAAAGCTTCCGACTAGTTTTGACATAGGGCCAATATTCATTGCACCCCCCGACAGGCGATATGACTTGTCTTTAGGAGTGTGATCGTCATTTTCAAAGACGTTCACACTCATGCTACAAATGGATCATGCCCTCCTTCCGACATCTGACTCGTCTTTAAAGACTTGCATCCCTACAATTTCAGGAAGGATCAACAAACGTTAAAACACCACGTTGTCCCAACCGCAAGGGTTTTGTGAAGGGACGGGTGCAACCAAACAGCCATGAAGCCAAAGCTTCCACGGCTGTTCCGCACAGGTTGCAAGGGTGCATTGTCCAGAAGAAGGTGTGGAGCAATGCCCGGGTGACCTGTTCACTTAATAAAATATAATTGTTCAATGTTCCTAGGTCCTTTTTTTTCTACGGGTACCCTTTTTTCTGTAGTCTACTTTTGTAGGGGAACCCTCCCCCAGAGAAGGGGGACCTAGGTTCAGTATGTCTATTTGAACATTGCCCAGTTCTCTTGAGAAAAGGGCACGCGGTCACGCATTAAAAGAGCTACATATTAAGCTTGCTGGTGCGATTAGCAGGGAATGAGAAATGGAATGACCCCTACAAATCCTAGAGCTGGTTTCCTTTAAGGGAATCAGGTTCATTCCCTCATTCCCTATCGCACCAGCAAGTAAAGGAGGTGACAGGTTCAACAGCTTGGAATGTCTGAAAGGCGACATCGACACCTCGGGCCGCAACTCCAGCCACTGCCGCAGCGCCTGAATGAGCACATTTTGGTGACCGTACTTGGGAGTTTGGACCTGGGAAAAAGCAGTTGGGGGGGGGGATCGGGCACTCTTTGTATGTGATTGTAATTGCATGAGTTGCATGATCATGGCAGTGATTCTCCCGGAATCTGATCATCAATGTAATGATGACTATTTGACGATTCCAACTATTTGGTAGTGTGGTGACCATTCAGTGATCACATTTGGGGACCGTTTGGCGACTATGCGGCCATTTGGCTTGCAATCTGTGAGGACATGGTGAGCACTCGGTTTGCCAGAAGCCAACCTGGAGGCCCCTTCCGGCGGCTGTCAAAGCTCCCAAGACTTTCGCACGAAAAACAAGCTCGCTCCAATTGACCCAGTCGAGGCCGGTTCTGAGGTTCTGAAGCTGTTGCTGGGCACCTCGTTTATCGCGTTGGACTGCAACCCAATTGCTGGGCTCCGAACAACTGGTTTGGCCAATCCTCTATCCCTGGAGGGCAACCACACAGGGAACCAAATCCTTAAGCAACCCAACAGAATTATTATGTGGAAACGGACGTCAAAGATTCACAAGCCGCTAATAGTTCGATCGGGGAAAGCACACCAAGCATCCAACAAAGTATGCCTGTCTCTTGCGGACACTGTTACAACCCTCCCTTCTGACGTTTTATCTCGGCGTATACCCTGTGATGAGGGTATAAATTCCCCAACCCCGCCACACTTGCCGTGTAGAAACCCGAAACCCACTTGGAGCAGCAACAAGAAGTTGGCGAACTCTCACCATTCACCCAAAAACACATGTTTTTTTTGCAGCAGGCACAACGGCAGCAATCACCATGGTCACTTCCCTTCGAAGCAGGCAAGGAAAACGCCAAGAAAAGTGTAGCAAACTGGTAACTGCGAATGCAACTCGCCAGCTTGGCTACCAAACAAAACCCACAGATACCACCGCACCCAAAAGCCGGGACCCACCGGCCCCATTGTTTTTCCATGATCAAAGTCACCCAAGTGATGGGTTAAAGGGAAACCCCATTTTCTGACTTTGATCAGCCCTAGCGGTCAAAATTCATGACCCCGGCCCCTACCTCTGCGCGTTCGAGCTTCCGCGTTTTGGGGGTCCCGGCGTCGCTAAACTTCCGCATGCCGCTGAAGGGGGCCGCGCAGGCCGCCAAGAGACCGCGGGGCGGCTCGCTGAGGATCTGGACCTCGGCCAAACGGGCCAAAAGCCGCCGGTTTTTTGTTGGGTCCAAATAAGTTGGCCCCAAAAGCAGCGGAAAAAACACAAAACAAAAAACAACTCCAGACCAGGTTGGTCCAAATGCTCTTGATTTTGGGGATCCAAACCCAGACCTGGTTGGCGCCTCCGAGCGGCTTTTGGTTCCCTTTAAACTAGCTTGGTCTTATGAACCTCTCCAAAAAGCTACGCTGATCAGTAACGGACAGTCACGAGCTTGAAAGGTCCACATTGCAAGCTGCGATTTATTTATTTTTTGGCTGTGGAAAGACTCAGATGTGCAGTGTGGCAAGCTGCTCACGGGTTGGTTCAAACCCTGCGACTTGCGGAGACGACTTACAAGTCTCAGCTTCTGCTCTTCGGCCAACAACAAATACTGATGAATTCTGGTCTGTGTTTACTGACTAGGTCCTCCAGCAGAGAGGGTACCTTTTTTCTGTAGTCTATTTTTGTAGGGGGATGTTCCTCCAAAAAAGGTAAAAAGGGCACTACTGGGGGACCTAGTTAACTGAACCTCAACATGTAGCATACTATGTTGAGGTCAGGTCCTCACGATCGATCCTCTGTAAAATCACCTTTTTGTTTTCTGTATCGCTGCGCCCCACTTTTCAAAGGGGGAAACTACCAGTTGCAGAGCTTCAGGTTCCCGAATTGGTGTGCGTTTTTTTTCTTGATCTTGTCGGTTCTGTAAGACTTCCTCAGATGTTGGGGCTTTGTCAGACGAATTCTGACTTTAAACGAATACCGCCAAGATTCATATTTCACCCCCCCTTTTCAGTGGTTGGGTCGCGGAAACATGGGTTGAGAGTATCATCAGTTACCAAACATTTCAAAGGTTTACACGTCCCAAAGAGCAAACATAAATCAATGGGTGGCTCTTGCAACCATCACGGCCCGAACACACCTAAAAATCAAAAAAGCGCTCTCGTGCGATAGTTCAAAGGGCTTGTGTGTCCGCAAGTCTGTGTCTCTGCTTGCCGGCATGTCTGTGTCTGTCTGTCTGTCTGTCTGTCTGTCTGTCTGTCTGTCTGTCTGTCTGTCTGTCTGTCTGTGTCTGTCTGTCTGTCTGTCTGTCTGTCTGTCTGTCTGTCTGTCTGTCTGTCTGTCTGTCTGTCTGTCTGTCTGTCTGTCTGTCTGTCTGTCTGTCTGTCTGTCTGTCTGTCTGTCTGTCTGTCTGTCTGTCTGTCTGTCTGTCTGTCTGTCTGTCTGTCTGTCTGTCTGTCTGTCTGTCTGTCTGTCTGTCTGTCTGTCTGTCTGTCTGTCTGTCTGTCTGTCTGTCTGTCTGTCTGTCTGTCTGTCTGTCTGTCTGTCTGTCTGTCTGTCTGTCTGTCTGTCTGTCTGTCTGTCTGTCTGTCTGTCTGTCTGCCTGCTGTCTGTCTGTCTGTCTGTCTGTCTGTCTGTCTGTCTGTCTGTCTGTCTGTCTGTCTGTCTGTCTGTCTGCGTGTGTCAATGTATCTTTGTTTGTGTGTATGGATTCATGCGTACATATACACAGGTATATCTCTCTGTGTGTGAAGGGTGTAGCTATGCGAAAAGGATTGTGTAGCCAAGCTATGGGTTTGCAGGTCCGCGCTGAAAAATGCAAGTCGTTGTTTCCATTTGAGGAAAATCTTTCAGAATTCCCGAAGCTGGAGACTTAGAAGACATATCTCTGTAGTGGGCGCCACGCAATCGGGGGCCTGAATATCGCTGGTAAAGATCAGCAGCAAAGTCACAGGCGCAAGCAGTTCGCATCTCATTCGAGCTCCAGCAAGCAAAGCAGAGGCCACGAGTCGGTTGAATCGGTGCGGGCCGGCAATCTAGAGTAATCGAAGCAAAGCATCTCCGCCGCCGCGCTCTAAATGGTCCTGGTCAGCCCTGGGGTGAGGGCAGGAGATCAGAAAGGCTTTGTGGACACCTCGCAAAGCGGAAGCACCGGAACTTGGCAGGCAGAAAGCTGGGTTAGTGGCTGGGCTTTAAACATCCGGATTTGGCACCTGAAGTTGACATGCGTCTAGGCTGCCATCCTGTCTACCACGACAGAAAAACCTAAAAACCACTATAAGGGGGCGGCGATAAGTGGGCCACAATCACGATAAGACAAAGAATTCCATAGAACCCCATTCTATTTGCGAATAGAACAAGGCAGAGTTCCATTCCTGTATAAAGTCCAACTCTATTCTTGTATGGAGTCCCCCTGTGTAGAGTCCCATTCTTTTTTTGGACTCTTTTGAATGGGGGGCCCAACACAGACCATTCGCAAATAGAACGGGGCTCTACCTGAATAGGACTTTGCAATGGGACGGGGCTCTACACAGGCATAGAATGGGCCTCTATACAATGCGACTTTACAAAGAATCCAATTCTTTGTCCATCAGTCCCACTCTATTCCCGTGCAGGACTCTATTCAAGAGCAATATTGGGCTTGGAATGGAATGGAACTCCGCATTCAAGTCCTGTGTAAAGAGTTCCTGAACAGACGGACTCTATCTATTCAGAGTCCCAAATAATGGGACAGAGCCCCATTCTGTTCTGCGAACAGAACGGGGCTCTATGCGTTCTGTTCGCAAATGGAACCCGTTCTATTCGCAAATAGAATGGGACTGTACCCCGTTCTGTTCGCGAACAGAATGGGACTCCGAATCAAATGGGTGGACAGAGTTCCTGGATTCTTCACAGCTGCTTGTCCTCTGCGCTTGGCTGATCCTCGCACAAGCAGCCAAGCGGCAAGGTGCCGAGAAACTCAGCAAGTATTTGTTGGCGCAAATGAAGGCCACCTGAGCTGGAAACCGAGCCTGGAAGGTGAGAGTTGGTCAGATAGCTTGGGCACAGCCAAGGAATCGGCGCCAGCTTACATCGCTTCCCTGCCTGACGCCAGATCTACGGAGCCAAGGCTCAGCCAACTGCAACCTTGACATGCCATGAGGGAGCATTGGCGAGCGAGACGGTGCACAATGGCACAGGCACTGATGAGCACATACAACCACACAGGCCCGCTTGTCCTCGTGCCTGCTGTGACCACACCCGGGTCCTGGCACATTGTGTTGGACTGCCAGGGAAACCGTCACGACTGTCTATTTCAAACTGCGACTCGCGCAAATGCGATCCAGCTGGAAGTTCAGATTTGGCGCAGCCTTGGTTCGGTGTGGCCGTTGGCTATGTCAGAGTCAGAGGCAAACCCCTCATTGGGATAGAGTTGGGTGGGTTACGAGAACAGCAAGTGTGTGTGTGTGGGTGTCAGTGAGTGTCACCATGACGATAGCAGCGCGTCAGCAGATCATCAGCTGCGCATCCATTTTCTGCCACAAAGATCTTTCACAAGTTTGACAGACTGCCGGAATCCGCTCTCCTTGGCGTCGCTTCACAGCTGCAATTTCCCCACGCGCATTCACACAGAATTGCGCTGTCCGTGACACGTCAGTGACAACGGTGGTTGTGACAAAACCGCTGCCATCTCAAGCTGCGGTGTGCTTAGACGTCGCAGCTCCTCTTGGTCTTCTGTCGCTTTTTGCCAGCAACTTCGCTTCTTGGCTTTCCAGACGTTTAAGTTGGACGATATTTCTGGCCCGCCTCGCTTCCTGGCTGGCAGCTTCTTGGACAGGCTCTGCTCTTTGCAAAGTCGCATTCTGTTCGCGAAGTACGAGACCGCACGTAAGGAGCAGAAAGCAAGGGACATTTGTGGAGCGGAAAAGTGCACACGCAGTGAGCGGAAAAGTGTGCGCGATCCACGCGGAAAAGCAATCCGGCTATTTTCCCTTTGCGGGGCCCGTCTCCACACCCGCGTGCGGGGCCTGGCAGCATCATTTGCGCGAGTGGTCTAAGGGGGTGGACTTCAGTGCTGCTGGCACCAGCTGTGAGGGCTCGAATGCCAGAGGTGCCAACGTTTTTGGGTCCCGAAAACACCGTTTGCCCCGTGATTGAAACTTTTCCCCGGAAGCGGGCGAGACTATGGGAAGACCACGGGAAGACTACGGGCAGCTACGAGAAGAGCACGCCAGGCCCGCTAGAATTCCGTGAGAATTCCGTCAAAATTCCGCGAGAATTCCGCCAAATCGGCACCAAGGGAAGACTACGGGAAGACTACGGGAAGAGCGCGCCAGAGTTCTGTGAGAATTGCAGCAAATTTTCGCGAGGGCAGGAAGGGACTATGGGAAGACTACGCGAAGACTATGGGAAGACTACGGGAAGACCACGGGAAGACTACAAACAGGAAATTCCGTCAAAATTCCGTGAGAATTCCGTTCAAATTCGGCAGGCAGGGAAGACTATGGGAAGGAAAGACTACGGGAAGACTACGGCCCGCTAGAATTCCGATAGAATTCCGTGAAAGACTACAGGAAGACTACGGGAAGACTACGGGCCGCTAGAATTCGGTATAATTCCGTCAAAAGTCCGTGAGAACTCACGGAATTCTAGCGGGCCGTAGTCTTCTCGTAGTCTTCCCATAGTCTTCCCTGCCTGCCGAATTTGGACGGAGAATTCCGTGAAAATTCCGTGAGAATTCCGTCCAAATTTGGCAGGAAGGGAAGACTATGGGAAGACGGAAGACTACGGGAAGACTACGCGAAGACTACGGGAAGACTACGGGAAGACTACGGGAAGAGCGCGCCAGAGTTCCGTGAAAATTCCAGCAAAATTTCGTGAGGGCAGGAAGCGACTATGGGAAGACTATGGGAAGACTACGGGAAGACCGCGGGAACACTACGGACGGGAAATTCCGTCAAAATTCCGTCCAAATTCGGCAGGCAGGGCAGACTATGGGAAGACTCCGGGAAGACTACGAGAAGACTACGGCGCTATATATAGAATTCCGTTAAAATTCCGTGAGAATTCCTCGGCAGAGAAGGAAGACTATGAGAAGACTACGGCCCGCTAGAATTCCGTCAAAATTCCGTGAGAAGTCCGTCGTGAGAATTCCGTCTAAATTCGGCAGGAGGGGAAGACTATGGGAAGACTACGGGAAGACTACGGGAAGACTACGAGAAGACTACGGCCCGATAGAATTCCGTGAGAATTCCGTCAAAATTCCGTGAGAATTCCGTCCAAATTTCGGAATTCTAGCGGGCTGTAGTCTTCTCGTAGTCTTCCCGTAGTCTTCCCGTAGTCTTCCCATAGTCTTCCCCTCCTGCCGAATTTGGACGGAATTTTGACGGAATTTCCCGTCCGTAGTGTTCCCGCGGTCTTCCCGTAGTCTTCGCGTAGTCTTCCCATAGTCTTCCCTTCCTGCTAAATTTGGACGGAATTCTCACGGAATTTTCACGGAATTCTGACGGAAGTGTAGCGAAATTCTTGCGGAATTCTAGCGGGCCGTAGTCTTCTCGTAGTCTTCCCATAGTCTTCCCCTCCTGCCGAATTTGGACAGAATTCTCCCGGAATTTTAACAGAGTTCTATCCCGTAGTCTTGCCGTAGTCTTCCCCTCCTGCCGAATTTGCACGGAATTCTCACGGAATTTTGACGGTCTAGCGGAATTCTCACAAAACTCTAGCGGGCCGTAGTCTTCCCGTAGTCTTCCCAAAATCTTCCCCTCCTGCCGAATTGGGACGGAATTCGCACGGCATTTTGACGGAATTCTAGCGGAATTCAATCGGGCCGAAGTCTTCTCGTAGTCTTTCCGTAGTCTTCCCGTAGTCTTCCCATAGTCTTCCCCTCCTGCCGAATTTGGACGGAATTCGCGGAATTCTAGTTCCCCTCCTGCCGAATTTGGACGGAATTCTCACGGAATTCTAGCGGGCCGTAGTCTTCTCGTAGTCTTCCCGTAATCTTCCCGTAGTCTTCCCGTAGTCTTCCCACAGTCTTCCCCTCCTGCCGAATTTGGATAGAATTCTCACAGAATTTTGACAGAATTCTCACGGAATTCTAGCGGAATTCCAGCGGGCCGTACTCTTCCCGTAGTCTTCGCATAGTGTTCCCCTATTGCCGAATTTGGACGGAATTGTCACGGAGTTTTGACGGAATTCTAGCGGAATTCTCAGTAGTCTTACCGTAGTCTTCCCGTAGTCTTCCCATAGTCTGAATTTGGACGGAATTCTCAGGGAATTTTGAAGGAATTCTATCCGTAATCTTCTCGTAGTTTTCCCCTCTAGACAAAACCAGCCCAAAAAAACAAAAAGGGGACAGTACGAACCTTCTTTATGCTCATTGTGAGTTCCTTTCTGCTCAAAACGGTTTTTTCTGCGCATAACAAGAACCCTGCTTCGCGAATAGAACTGGGCTCTGCATAGAATGGACAGAGTTCCATGCGAATGCAATGGGCCCATTCTGTTTGCGAAAAGAAGAACGGACAGAGTTCGATTCTAGGCGCGAATGGAATGGGCTCTACCTGTTATAGAGCAGGGTTGCATTCCATTCAATTCGCAAATAGACGGGGGCCCTGAATAGAATGGACAGAGTTCGCGAATGGAATGGGCTACCCCGTTCTGTTCGCACGGGAACGGAATGGGACTCTGAACAGAATGAAGTTTTTTTGGCGAATTCAATGGGGCTCTACCTTGTCCTGATTGTGAATAGAATGGGGCTCATGAATCGTCGAGCAGGAGCTGCGACGTCTTCGCAGGCTCACGTGTGCCAATATCCAAGCTGCTGGTGGTTCCGTTGTGCGTGATGTTCGCGTGCGTGTTCACGATGGTGCTGGTGATGTTTGCAACAAGGACAGAAATAAAGAAATAAAGAACCATGAAAGGAAACAAGGATGGCATCAGTACAACTATAGCTTTTATACTTTTTGAAGCTTCCGCCCACCGGCTTCGCTCTGCTGGTAAAAGGGGGCTAAATGACAACCATACTTCTCCCATGCCGATGAGATAACTTGGTTCAATAGAACCCCGCAACTCCCGCTTATCACACGGCGGTTGTTTCCCTTTACCCAATTAGTTGGGCGACTTCGACATTGATGGAAGGTCTGACTGCTGTGACTTCTCAAACCCATGATTTATCAAAACATCACGTGCCAGACTTTAAAAATCCATCAAACCATTGAGTGACTTTCCCTTTTAACGGGGTCACTGGGTTGCCCCTTCTGGAGGTTCCCTTTAAAGGGGAATTGCGCGGAAGCCCGATTGAACCTTCCAAAAACTGAAAGCCCCTTTGCCACGGACTGCCGAGGTGCCGGCAGATCCACCAGGTCCCAGCCGTCGTCATCCTCGCCTGGGCGTCCCACTTGCGCTTTGAAAATTCCCGTAAAGGAAGCCACAGCCGGCTGGTTCCTTTTTAAATCTTTAAAGCTTTTTGAATCTTTACAGGATTTCTGTAAGGATTTTTGAAAGAAAATGGTTGCTACGAAAATTCCGTGAGCAGCAAAAACACATTGCCTGCCGCGCAGCTCAGAACCTTCGAAAAGGAAACATCATGTGAGCTGTTGCGCAGCCTGTTGGATGCGAATTTTGAACCTGTGCAAGTTTAGACACCAACATATGAGCTGCCTCCGTTCAAAAACGCCATGGGTATGGAAAGAACCCAGCTGCGGATCATTGCAGTCAAGCCTCTGGTGTGGCAATGCATCTTCCTGGCAACATATAAATACAAACACATACCCGCAAAATGCAAACACAGACGCGCAAAACAAAATCACTTGCAAGCACAACCACGAACAGAACCTCCCACGCAATCGTCACTATCGTCACAACAGCCCCCCCAGTAACAACCGTCATAACCCCTAGCTTCATGCCATTTATTTACCTACATGAGGCAATAACACACATGAAGGTTGGGATTCGAAGCCAACTTCAGGGGGCATGAATCCTGGGCAGGGACATGGAAGCCATTGAGACAAACCTCCGTGTTGTTTCAAAGAAAGCTCATTCAATTCAAAATTCAAAGCGCTAATGGCCCCACTCTCCCGCATCTCCAATCTTACTGAACCATACATGGGTATGTGTCAGTCAAAATAGGGGGCAGCCAATAAATGTGGTTCTGTATTATGTTGCTTTGAACCAACCTTACAAAAGATACCCTCAAACAACACAATGCCATATCAATACCCTCTGCCTCCCGTCCTCGCCTCCTCTTACCGGCGTGGGATGCAACTGGAATGAAGTGATTGGAAGCCTCTACTGCAAAAACCGACAAAAACGCTCGGTTTTGACATGCTTCGCGTGGCAACTAGCCCAGGCTGAGTGAGTGTGTGCATGCCCGCGCGTTGCACGTGCTCGCGCGGGCGTAAGTGCGCGTGAGTGCGCGGGCATGGGCGTGCGTCAGCGTGCGCGCTTGTTGGCTCTTGTCAGTTGTTGTTTGTTGCCAGTGACAAACGCAGAAAACAAGTTCCCCTTCATCAAAAAAATGGCAGCCGGAGACAGCAAGCAAATGGGAGACTCTGTTAAAAAGACCCACTTCACGCAACCAGGCAGGCCAATGACAAGTCCCGAAAAAATCCACACTGATTAACAAATAGCAGCCGGCTGTACTAAAGGAAAAAACCTTCACAAACGCAGCAACCCGACCACGCGGGCCAGTGTTTCAGGCACTAAAACCCCAAAAATGGCAGCCAATGGTTGCTGCCGTAACTCCATTCCTGCCCAGTCCGTAACGTACAGCTGGATCGGAGGAAACGGACACGGCCGACCTGACAGAGGCAAGGCTGGCACAACTTAAATGAATGGAAAACCCAGCACCTACTTGGCAAGTAACAGCGGGGCTCCTGTCTGGCCGGCTGAACACGCTGTCGCGCAACAAGCCGGGGTCCAGGAGGCCCAGACCCGTGGCCGGGACAAAGTGGAGGCCGCGAAGCATGGCGTGGGGCTCCCGCTCCATGACGTCAACCTGCTCCCGGGCCACTCGGATCCGATCGCGCAAATGTCCTTTGGGCAAACTTCCACTACTACGCTTCTCGGCTTGTCGCGCCCGGTCCTGAAGCAAAGAGTGAGGCAGGAGGTGCCCATGGCGCTCATCACGGCAAACTGCGCCAAAGTGCGGCTGGAGAGGAACCATCGCAGCCTCAAGTGACTGTAAGCTTGATGTCACGGGAACTTCTGTGGCCAGCCAGGGAAGGGCGTCTCGCCCACGTGCGCTCAAGCACCGAGCTGGGTCCAAACACAGCCAGCACCTGGAAGCGCGGCGAAAGATTGACGAAAAGCAGCAGGCCAGTGACAGGCCCTGCCACCTTCATCAAACAAAATGGTAGTCAGGCACCACAACCAAATGTCCACTTCACGCAAGGCAGCAGGCCGACCAGGCAGGCCAATGACAGACAGGTCCCACAAAAAACCCACCTTCATGAAAAATTAGCAGCCAGAGGCAACAAGCAAATGGAAGGTTTGCTAAAGAAAAAACTTCACGAAAAGCAGCAGGCCGACCAAGCAGACTTCACGAAAAGCAGCAGGCTGACCAAGCAGGCCAATGACAGGCCAGGGAAGAAACCGCCTGCACCAAAAAATGGCAGCCAAAGACAACAAGCACGTGGGAAGCTCGACAAAATTCCCACTTCGCAAAAAACAGCAGCGGGATCAAGCGGGCCAGTGACAGGCTGCGCGCGCGCAGAGCCGCTTGTTGTGGTGGTG
>CAUJNA010000626.1:45000-115000 GCA_963377175.1 Effrenium voratum | reverse complement strand
TGGGGTAATTTTTCCAGGGTGTCATCCGAGGCTGCAATAGGAAGCTTAGACCATGGCTGAGGTAAACAAGTGTGGCCTGTGCAACCATGTATCCCAAGATGAACGAAATTCCATTCGTCCCGACTGGTTAAATTTGGCCCATCCCCATGTGAAGGATAGGAGGCCAAAGAACTCGACTCGGACTTGGCGAGGTCTCAAGAACTTGGGGTCAAGCCGAGGCTTCCAGTGGAGATATGCCGAGGGGTCTCTCCCCCGAACCAGAACATAAGACTTGGGCGTGGATTGGTCTTTTCGGTTGGTACACTGTTCGGTTGCTCGCATTAGGTTTGCCTCGCGGGGGAACTTCAATTCGGTGGAATCCCTGCCTGTTTGGTGACACAGAACATGGGATCAACTCAGAACATGTGCCCCGAACCAAAAAAACAGTTGCCGCCTTACCCGCCCGCAAAATAAAACATCTGAGATTCTGCCAGGCAATGCTTCGAGCCGCCCCCACCCCGTCGCCATCACCCCGTCACTTGAGCGGCGAGAACGCGCGCGGATGTTTTCTGATGTCCACCAAAAGCCCTGGAAATGATCGCCAAATCCTGCGTGTCCACCTAAATCGGACGAATTCTTCCCGTTTTGGATCCAGTCCTGAGCTTTTTGCGGCAATCCAGGGAAAGCGGCGGCCTCGGATTGCAGGACCGTGCTGGCGCCCAGCACCAGCCACTCCACGGAGCCTGGCTGGATCTATCAGACGGGAGCCCGGAGGCAGACGGGACGAAGGCGGGACGACGGAATCCGAAGAGGCCGAAGGGTCTTTGTCCATGAATCATGTGGTAGAGCCCCCAAAGAGCAAACCCGACCACATTGCTGTCAACGGATGAATCATCCTCATTGGACCTTCTGCAACTGGAACAAAGATGCCAAGAAGATACCGTGACCGAGTGACCGTGCGAGCTTCGGCCATGGTCCGGCCGTGCCAAGATTCACTGCAGTAGACAAGATCGTTGACCGACGCCTGATTTTAAGACGAAACCGACCAGAGTTCACAAAACCAATTCAAATGAAGAAACCTTGGTTTCAAGTTCCGCGCATTTGGATTCTGGGATAGCCGCCCAGAACCGGATCAAACTTTCCGGTTCCATGGCCGGGGGGTGTCAAAAATCAACGGATGCCTCCCAATCAACCTGGGACCCAGCTAACCTCCTGATTTGGGACCACCTGTCAAGAATCCAGGTTTGTATGAATTCCTTATTTGGACCACCTGTCAAAATCCAGGGCTTGTATTATTTTCCCGGATTCCCAGTGGCTCAACCACGTCGACGTAAGGTTCTCCCGGTCACATGCCGAACCTGATCGCGCGGCTTGTCGCAGTATGCCACCTCCACCAATCCTGGCAGTCCACGCGCACACCTTTTCTCAGACCAGGGCTGTCCTTTTGGTCAAACATGGCACTGGAGCCCTGCCTCCAAATAACATGGCACCTGACAGGGGGTCCCTTCAACTGGACATTCATCTACCAGGTAGATCCCCATAGGTGCCACGGTGGGAGGGAGGGTAAATAGTTTGAACCAAGCTGCAACCTGTGGAGCCCCAACTTATTTCAAGCAACTGGTGCAGACTTCCCAAAGATGTTTTGAAACCGCCAGCTTTCTCTGGGCTCAAGTGGCAACCCAACTCCCCCATGTTGCACCTGGCTTTCGTTGGCTTTGGTTTCCCCGGTTCCATCTCTTCCACTGGATGAAGCTCCAACGAAATGCAGCTGGGGGTGGTGTCCAAAATATGGGGCCCCCAATATGAATGGTTGCCCTGTGGTTTCCCCTGGAAACAACCAACAGGGGGTATCTTCAACGGCCAAATGGGATGCGCATAAAATATCAAAGACCAGCCAGCAGGTGGCCCCGATTTCTGGGAACCCATCTGGGTCCGTCTTGAATTAAGGGATCCCTAAATTTGGACGTGTCGAACTAGGTGCGCCCCCAAACAGGTCTTTTCTCAGAACCAGTACCCCCCCCCCACCCCATTTCGAGTGACGGGGTTTTCCCTCTCCGGTGAGTCGCGAGTCCGAGCCTGGTCGGCAAGGCTTTTGCGGCGCATTGCCGCACCGGGCTTACTGCCTGGCGCGACGGACCGGAAGAACACGGTGCCGTGCGACTTCCGACTTCAGGAGTATCTGTGTGAGTGGTGATGGTTCATCTCGGGCCTTTGTTTGCAGTTGGACCGGAAATTGGACTCCCTGGAGCCGTGCCAAAAAACAAAAACGCCTTCAGTTGTCCAACTTTGATCTCAGTGAACAAAGGCTCCGGTTGACTGTCAGATTCGCGGGAAGGTCTCGACAATCTCCATCCAGGGCGGGAGGTTCTCCTATAGGGCGCCCTCCGCGCCATGCATAGGAGATCAAACTTGAAAAGGAACCGACTGCATTGACAAAGTCGAAAAGGCACTTGGAGAGGATTCCCCAACTCACTTGGAGACAACTTGTCAAATTTACCCTTGTTCACACCAAAGGACAACAAAGAAATGGAGATGGACAACAGCAGGAATCATGGAGAAACAACCACAAGACAAAGCAATGAACCAAGAGAACACATGTTATCAAGCTGGAACATCAGGAAAACCAACGAAAGAGGGGAAACCATGTTATCAGCATCAATGCGACCCGAAAATATTCAAGTCAAACCAAAGATGCGGGAACCACCGAAATGACTTCACCCAACGACCGCTTCGCCGGTCCTCCGTAGTGCCTCTCCTGGTTTGTCAGGCCCAGGGAGGCTACCCGGAGAAGACAACCACGAAAACGCCAATCACGCTCATATGGCCATGGGTCAAAACCCAAATTGTACCCCCGAGAGAACATCCCAATCCCCACTAAAATCGACTAGCCTGGGTGGTGCACCTACCCCAAAATGGTACCATTGGTTTTGAACCATGGCCATATTGTAGCGTTATATATACCCCCCCTTTTTCCCTGCCAATTCTGAATGTGATTGTAGACCCCCCATTTTTCAGCTTAACCACTATGGGCGCTAATTAAACAGCTCAACCTTGCGCCGGCAGAACTTAGTTCGCCATACCAAGAGTAACAACATGTCCTTGTCTGGACGTGTCATTTTTTCAAGTGACGCCTCCACGGGAAAATCTTGGTTTAATCCATGCTTCCCCAAACGTCAACCACAACACGCACTTGAAGCTTGGGTTTCCAAACAAGGACATTCACATCGCGCTGAAGCACATGGTTGCCCACCCCCCCTCTGAGGGCCAATAGTTTGAACTGTCATGGTTACATCTGAATGAACTTGAACGTTGGGTGCGATCACTACGGGGTCTGGGAAAATCCCCCATCCTTGGGGTTCCTTTGGGCAAATCAACGACCAACATCGCGCCCAGGTTCCCACGGTCTTGCTTCGAGTGCATCGGGGCTTCTGGGAATGAACCGAAAGCGAACAGAATTCCCTCGAGGAAGTTGATACATCTTGATGGTGGTCTCTCATAGGATTCGGTCCCCATGGCATCATGACGTTGCTTCCCTTTGGCTTACTAAAAGCGCCCGAACTCTGACAGGGCCGTAAGTTTCGGGGCGCCTAAAAGCAACGGAAGAGCGCAAAAATCAAGGTCCCCCACATTTGCCATGGTTTTCAAAAAGGGATGATGTTTGAAGAAACATATGGACATGGAACCCTGGAATTCCCGAGGTTTGACTCCAAGTCCCAAACCGCCCCCAAAAAGACCTCTCGCCGCCCGCTCCTCATCTCCGCCTGCAAACGACTCCGCTTGCTGTGCACTGCCGCGAGAGCCTGGCAAAAAAAGTTGGAACGCCCCTGTTCTTTTGCTTTGTTTGGGGGGGGGGGAAGGGAGAAGAGCAATACGGTAAGAGTTGAAGTCGGTGGGTTGCTTCTTTCCTGCGTCGCGTGTTTTCGTTTTGGGTTTGTCGGTTTGAGTGGGGTGCCTTTGGTGTGTTTGACATTTGCAAGAAAGGCTTGAACACTGTGTAGCAGACAGGTGGATTTCGTTCAGACGCACGGTGTCTTGATTGATGGTTTGGTATTGACTGCAAGGAGACTTTGCCTTTGAACGAATCAGCGTCCCCCAACCCCAAAAGATGTCGCGCCGCTAAGGGCACACACGGATCTGCCTGTTTTTATGGTCGGACCCCCCCCCCAAAACAAAAACAAAAACCAAAACAACAACCACAAAAACAAAAAGACAACAAACAACGGGTGGTTTTCCCGCGGTTTCCCTTGAACACCCAACAAAAGGGGTGCCAACTCCAACCAAAGACCCCCCCCAAAGCCACTCGCCCCGCCTGGGAGCGAAGTCCGAGGCCCAGCGCCACGTCCACTCCGCCCAGAGCCGCCGAGAGCACCGGCGCCTGGCCAGGGGTTGAGGTGGCGGAAGGAACGCCAAAATAGTCAACATACAACACAGTCTGATCAAGATCACAATAAAACAATTGGTAACACAAATGATAAGAATAATAATTCTAATAATAATAATACTCATAATACTAATACAATAATAACAATAAATAATGATAATAATAATCATAAATTACGACCAGAAATTGACCTCCACTTGCCATAGGCTTTGGTTGGGACCTTCGATGTTTTGAACAGCTGAAAGCTACCCTCTCCGAGGTCGTTGGGTTTGGATGGATGTTTTACGGTCCGGTTTGGATGTCTCTGATTCCAGCTCAACGGCTGGACCAGAGTGTAAGAGTGCAGCATTTGGTGGGATCCACAGTTGGGCATCTAAAATGTTGTCTAAGTGGACCGGGCTATGGAAGACTATCCTTTTGAACAGACACTAAAACGTCCACTGCCGTTGTTTGGAAAGAGGGTAGCCCCCACTCCCATGTCCTGCGAATGATGTCTGTGCCGGGCAGCAAACTTACACATTCACAGACGAAATGCCAGCAGCCCGAATCCCAAGCAAGCAACCATGTCTTTAGATTCCGCATCATCTATAGTGAACCTCAAAAGATGAACAGCAGAAAACTCAGGATGTTCCTCCCAAGAAAAAGTGAAGGACCCCCTCTCCGACAAGGCGCTGCGCCGTCAATCCACCTGAGGCTTCTTAATCCTGGGTCCTGAGTTCCCAGTAAGGGGCTTGCGTATCCGGGAAAAAGGATCTCCAGTCCGATGGCATTTTTGGGGGGCAACCGCCTATCTTGTGCCACACGTAGCTTTACACGCACTTTTCAAATACCTTGAAGTCCTGGTTGCTTTCACACAAACAACTCCCTGGGGGGAAACAACGAGCCTCATGGATACTGAGGATAGGTTGACTTCAGCTTCTCCTAGGATCAAATATCAAAAGGAAACGCAAAGGTGGCAACACAAAAGCAGACTCCTCTCGTTTCGTCTTCCGACTCAAGCCAAACCTGATATGCCAAGGTTCTACTCAAACCTAAGGTTCTGGCAGAAACGGCAACGGCGTTTTCGCCGCAGCTATGGCTGGAAGAGTCCTTCCCCAGTTTTGATTGTGGCAAAACCACTTTGCAAAAGGTTTTACTTTCTGTGGGTGTACTTCGGAAAACCAGCTTGAATTCAACCAAAAGTTGAAGTCTAAAGATCCAACCCACTAGCAATCAAGGAACAAGCCCCTTTTTCACCATGAACAGGCTATTATTCAAACTCCGCTCATAAAAGTGCACCTTCCGCTTCCTTTCGGTTTGCTTCCAAACCCACGGTGTTCAGAAAGCAAAGGGGTGCAAGTGCACGCTCGCATCACGGAATCTGAAAGGGGATTCGTGAGGGGCTCGGAGCCCCACCCGTTCAACTTGTTTTGACGGGTGAACCTCCGTCAACTTGGCGCTCACCGAAGTGGAAGAATTGTTGGAGAGCAGGGACCCTCTTTCAGATTCCATGTCAGCTTGTTGGCCTAAAGGAAGTCTGGAAGGACAAGCGCAATTTGTGGGACGCACATGTCCTCTTTCAGGTTCCTTGCTCCAAAGGGAAGCCGGAAGGAAACCGTTTGTTGGGCCCCTTTTTTGCCACGGTTCCCTATGTCTCCTTTAAACGTCACCAAATTAAAAGGAAACTCACCTGAATTGGCAACCAAAAAGGCGGTGTAAAAAAATCCTCATCGGTTGGTTGGCCACCGGGCTCCTTACATCTTGGGGCATCCGGAAGGCAACACTGCTCATTTTCATGGCTGTTCCTGGTGAATAGCCTGTGAATCATCTCGTTTTTGTGAACATGACAATAATCATAATAACACGGTTATTAAACAATCCCAAAAGCAACAGCCTTTCTTTCCACAACCCCTGGTGATTTGGTCTGCTTTTGGGGCCCCCCCCCCCACCCCCGCCGGCTCCGGCAGGTGCGGTCTGGACGCCGCTCTGAGCGGCGGCCGCGTTGGGCCAAAGACCGCCTGGGCCGTGTTTTGCACGAGCTGGTGGTGGTGGTGGCGGTGGTGGTTGGTGGTTTGTGAGCACAAGCCACAAAAAACACAACAACTCGAGAACAGCCCCCCCCCCCCCATATTTCGGCAGCTCCCCCCCGCCCTTCGTTTCCTTTTTTCCTCACTCGCAGCGTCAGGCAAGTTGTGGAGCTTGTAGAAGTTCTTCACTTCCGGCTCCAACTTCCGCTCCTCGTCCCTGAACTTGTGCCACAGCCTCAGGACTCGGCTCCCGCGTGTTTTTTACCCTAGACGGGATGGGGTGGGCCTTAATGGCTGGAGTGACCGTGGCCGTATTTACTGAGACAACTGAGAAATATCGATCATTCCAGAAGAATTGAACAGTTGGCTAAAGACAATCAATGGTACTGAAAAAATGTCCAGCCCACCATCAACTTGGAGTTTGTGCTAAGTCAGGCTGATCGATGCCAAATGGTTCTGTGGGCTAAGGACTTTGGACAGGGAACCCTCCATGGCCAATTTCCCTCAGTTCCCTTGACGGCCCCAACACGAACCGTGACCGCCACAAAAGCGGGGTGACCTTGCTCGCTGTCTTGGTTTTCATGGTGCACTCGTTGAGGTTGCGGAAAGCCAATAGACACCAGTTTTCGGGGTCCGTGGCAGGCCATCTGAAGGCCTGGGATGGAGGTTGGCACCCCGAAACTGGTCCTTTCGGGGAAGCCCAAACACAAACCTTCAATTTGGTTTGCAGATCTTACAGCGATGGAGCGCCCAAGTATCTTTTTGCTTTTTCCGAAGCGAACCCGGAAACTGTCAGTTATCTCCGCAAGGTTCCCCGCCCTTCCGCCAGGGCTGAGCCAAAGGATCCAAAACAGGCCTTGGAGCCCCTAACAAACAAAGCCCCCAAACATCCCAAATCCACCCAAAAATTGGACCTCGGGACAAAGTCCTGAAGCCTTGGAACCACTTCCAAGGAGCCATTTTTGCCATGGATCTGTTGGTTCCCGTTAACCCAGCCCCAAAAAGGGCCAAAGCCCTCAAAAATAGAAACCCTCGCAAACAAACAAACCCAAACTCCTCAAACAAAAACAAAACGCGGCAGAAGAATAGCCCCTCCCCAGCAGCCACAAACACCACCCCCCCCTCCCCCAAACGAGGGTCCGTGAGATTTTGTGAAACAACTCTCGTGAATCAACTCCCCCCCCAAAAAAGCAACGACCCTTTGGGAAATGTAGGATTCCTGATACTTTCTGCAAAAACCAGGGCTTCCCCCAAACGCTCCCCCTCTTGGTTCGTTTTTTTGGGGAGACCATGGAGACGAAACCCGTGCCGGTTTCGATCGAGCCGCTTGGTCGCCAGAAACAGCTCCGAGATGCCCTCGTCGAGGCCCTCTGCCCCGCACCGCACCTGCGCCTCGATCTGCCTCGTGTTTCGGGTTTCTTTGGAAGGTGAACAGGCCCCCCTGTCTGTTTGGGTCCCTTTGGCTGGTCCAAGCTTGCTTGGAACCAACATCCGCAAAAACGAACTTTGGGGTGCCCCTCCTAATCCAAGCAACCAGGGAGTCGGTTTCCAGTCGAGCATGAGGCCCTAAGATTTAATAGGGAACTGCCTCAAAAGCAGGTGGTGGACATGAACCCCACCTAGTCCAAAGGGCTTCCAATAGCAACTCACACCCACATAAGCTACGAGAGAGCAACTGGAAGGACGGGAAACCCAGTGTGCCCTTTTCTTGGTACCCCCGCTTTGAAGGAGGGCAGTGTTGTCTTTTAATCCTTTTTTCTGGTCTCAGGGTTGGGGAGGGGGTGTTTCCACTTACCACGTCCATTACCTCGTAGCCGAAGCTACCGCCAGGGGTTGAATGAGACATGCACTTGCGTGTCAATTAAGGAAGCTTTGAAGGAACTTCTGCATGGCACCCACAGGACAGCTCACAAAAAAACCCGCACCGCGCACGGCGAAAGATGAGCTGCGCGGGGCGGTCTGCGAGCTCTCGGAGCCGGGCTCCATTGGACGAGCGCGCTTTCGTGAGAACAGGTTTGCGTGTTTGATGGTTCGCGTTTGGTCGGGCGTGGAATTCGTATGGATCGGAAGGATGGAAAGAAAAAAGAGTTATAGAAAGAGAGAGAGAGAGAGAGATCGGTCGATGAATGTAAAGATAGAGAGAGAGAGAGATAGACTAGATGGATTAGACAGATTACACAGATATGATTGACAGGCAAATAGAAAGAAAGAAAGAAAGAAAGACAGACAGACAGACAGATGGTAGACAGATGGTTAAAAAAATAGATACATGGACATAAAGAAAGAAGAGAAAGAGAACAAAAACACAGAAGATAAATACAAGAAAAGAAGAGAGACGTAAAGAACAAGAGAACAAAAAAAAGGAAAGATAAAGAAAGAGCGAGAGAGAGAGAGAGAGAGAAAGAGAGAGAGAAAGAGAGAGAGAGAAAGAGAGAGAGAAAGAGAGAGAGAAAGAGAGAGAGAGAGAGAGAGAGCGAGAGAGAAGAGAAGAGAGAAGAGAGAAGAAAGACGAGGACAGAGAAAGAGAGAAAAAGAGACAGAGACAAAGAGATAGAGAGAGAGAGAAGGAAAGACAAAGACAAATCGAAAAAGGAAAAAAAACACTGTCCTTCTTATATGTTCGAAACTTCCGCCCACTCTATTGGGAATAGGAGGTGCTTTGGTGGACATGTATTCATGGCCACCAACCACGTGGCAGCTTCGGTTTGGGATCCAAGAGGTGAACCGCCGCCCCTTTCCCGGCGAAAAGGAGCTCCTCAAAAATCAGAGCCCAAACATTTGGGTGTCCTAGGAATTTTACATTCGTTGTGTAACGCCCTTTAGAATCGTTGAAATCCTAACGCTGGGGGTTCAACGGGTTCACCCCCCAAACAATGATGAAACTCCTGCAACCAATGGTGCTTACATGGGTGTCCAACCAACTGGGGCGGCCAGGGCGCACGTCGTCGCCCAGGTAGTCCTCCTGGGCGTTGATCCTCAAGGTGCCCTCGTTGATCGTCCAGCTCCCTGGAGTCTCCTGACCTCGAGGGCGGCTTGGGCGCAAATCCTTTCCTCCAGGTGCCATTTGAGGGCTTGAAGTGCGGGGCTCCTTTTTGAAAGCACTTGCCATCTTTGTTTTGGGGGTCCATTTTTCTCGAGGCAGTGGCACTTATTTGGCTCACCCCCTCCATTTCTTTCGGCACGCAAAAGTCTCACAAAAAACCCACAACGCCCCGGTCATCATCCGCCCCCCACCCCAATCATCCGGCCAATCCGGTGTCCGGACAATCCCGCGGATGACGTCCCCGTGCCGGTGGGTGTGGTACGGATGCCCAACACCAAGTGAGCAATCAGGGAACCAAGGGCCGAGTCATGAGCCCAAGGGCAACTGGGGAGGGGCTCCAAATACCAACTTCTGCTGCTACATGTCAAATGGAAATTATTTGGCATGGACATCCGCTTCTGCCTCAAAATCTAGCCTAAAAAAGCCAGGATGTAAAGTAGGGGGAAACTCAGTATCACCTTTCCAATCGAAGAGGAGCGGGTGTTGGCCCATCTTAAATCCGTCTTTCATGATTCCAGAAGGAACTTCCCCATGAGAGGCTTCTCCACAAAGCCATCAAACAACCAGAGGGCATCCGTTTGCTTAAGTTTTGCTGGACAACATCAACATCTCTCCAGCACTTCCGAGAACCTCTACTTTCGTGGTTGGTGAATCAGCATTGACCCAGCCGAAACTTTACGCGAGGGTTCGAGCGGAAAATATAGGAAAGCTAAAGACGCGTCCGGACCAGGACATCAGCCCCGACCCTACAATCATGGAAGTCAGGGGGCCCCAAAAGGAACACCGTTGTCCAAAGCCCTCCGATCGTCAGCTTCCATAATGACTGCAGCTCCTCTAAACCTGCCACCTTTGGGGGGTGACTTGGATGAAGAAGCCTCCTTTTCAAGAGAGAATCCTTCACTTTCTGGGGAAGCTCCCGCATCTGACAAGGCCGATGTAGTGAATGCCTCATGTCATCTGATCTCTCAAACAATTCCGACGGATGTCCGAACATGGCCTTTTTCAATTCACCTTTTTTGATTGGTGGTTTGGAGGTTCGGGGGTGGTTTCCCATCAACCCTCCAAAAGTCCCATCAACCCTCCAAAAGACGAATCCAAACCACGAAAAATGAGGGCGACCTCGCCAATGGCTGAGTCCTTTTTCAGGCTCGGTCCCTAAAAGCTCTGCTTGGGCCATGTGCCGGACAAAAACCACTGGTACATGTACGCGTGTATGTTTCTGAGGGTGCCCTTTTTAGGGTTGGCTTATAGGAAACTGCGAAACCAAAAGGAAACCATTTAGAACTCCTCTTTGAAACACAAAGAAACCCTTCGAAACAACTGGCAAAGGCGGGATTTGTACTTGGCCAACATGTCTCCTAGGGCCGGACCTTTGGGGGAGATGAGGGGAGGGGGGTGGGTTCCCTTGAGTCAGCAAACAACACGAAACAAACGTGGTCGGATTTGTGGTTGTCCTGTTGGTTGCCCTCTAAGCCACGCGCCAAAAAGGGTACCAAAAAGACTCTCTCTACATGGTGGGCCCCCGTTTTGGTTGGTATTCAAAGTGAGATCAACAGGAAGCCAGCCATTTTTGGAAAAACACTTTATCTTGAGAAGCACCAATTTGCACCCACAACTCACTTGTGCGAGAGGCTGATGCAGAACTCCTGCGTAAAGTCCTTCAGGTGCTCACGCAAGGGACTCTCCCAGTAGTCGTCGTGCCAGCTGTACCTGGTGTGAAGGAATTTCGCACTCGTCCAGCGAGGACGGTTCAAGGGAAAGAAGCCGAGGTTCCGAGAATGAAGCCTTCAGCACATCCCCTAGGAGCTCAGAAGTCCATGAGGCAAGGTCAGATTCGCAGACTACAGGATTGCCATTGAGGCAAAAAACCTCTGAGTGAAAGGCATTGGTCGACTATACAGAAGGTGGAGCTGTCTCCACCTAGGAAACCACAAGGGATGGTTCATGGGGGGGTCATTTCTGCTTGTTCTGGAGGGGGGATGTTGAAATTGCAGCCTCACAACAAGATGTTTCTCAGATCCCACCTAACCATAACCTGGTTAACCCAAGATGCTCACAGAAAGAAGGCAGAAAAGGCGCAGGACAGTGCAAACGACGGGATTTCGGGCATGAATTTTCACAGGCCTTCTTCTACCACATGATCGAATAGTAATTACTTGGGAGCCAAGGTTCTTCAGTGGGATCAGCTGGGGTGGTTTCCATGTAGTTCCCTCCCCTATCCCCTGAAGGTCTCAACAGAAGGAGACACCCCGCTTGGTATCTGGCCCCATTGGACTCCATGGAGGTTCCTGCGTCCCACTTTGGAGGTGTTCCCACAAACGTGGAGAAAAGTAGGGGGATCCACTCTTTCCCGCCTAAATCACATTTCCGCGTAAAGGCGCCGTAGAAACCATGGGACTTGGTGTTGTCCATTTGCTTAAGTCCCCTGGAAAAAACAAATAGTTCCAGTAGTGATAGATTCCCTTTAAAACCAACGGAGGAAAATAAAAAAACATCTTAAGCAAATGGACACTTTGTATCTGGGCCTAGGAAGAGCTGTCGCTTGTCGCACGTGGCGCGGCCGTTCTGGTGCAAGACCAGCAGGCTGCAGGTGAAGGCGGCGTAGACACCGGTCACCTGGGTTGGTTTCGGGGAGGCTGTTGGTTTTGCTAGCTCCTCCTTTAAACCAACCCATTTAATTTTTGAGGGATTTTCCCCGGTCAACTGTTTTCCTGTATGGGGTATATACCCTTATATATATAATACGGCCAGGTGGTGGGGAAAGATAATATATATATATATATATATATAAGGGTATATACCCCATACAGGAAAACAGTTGATGGGAAACCCTCGGAAGCCACTGGATCATTCCAGAACAGTTTGTGGGATTTGCAGCTTTTCCCCGCAAACTTTTGAGATGAGAGCTGCTGCAAGGGGCCTTCAGGCAAGGGGCGGGCAAGGGGTCCATTTCAAAGGCTTTTTCCCTGTACAAGGAGTCATGTTCAAAGGCTTTTTCCTGCACAAGAAATCCTTTTCAAAGTGCCTCCCTTCAACGAAGTCTTCTGGACAAGAAGTCCTTTTCAAAGCGCCTCCCTTCAACGGGGTCCTTTTCAAAAGCTTTTTCTAAAATCTCGTGAACTGTTTCCCAAGGATCATTCCAGAACAGTTTATGGGATTTGCAGCTTTTCCCTTTACATGGGAGGCCTCCCTCTATACAAGGGCTTCTTCTTTTGTAGCTGCTTGGTTTCAGCTGGCTTTTCAGCCAGCTTACTCACACCCATCGCCACGAGAAGGCGTGCTACGTCGAAGGGCAAAAAACTAGCTCTGGGAAGTCATTATCAACTTCCCAGGCGTCGCAGAGGCAAGACCATTATCAGCCCAGCCCCTGCCCGTGTCACTGAGAAAAAAACGGTCTATGGGAACAAACCAGTTCGCTGGAAAATTACGGCACTTTCCTTGACTCTCAGAAGCGAGATACACGCATCAAATAAATATATCTGTATCTATACATACGTATAATGCAAACTTGTCGTAGAATCTTTTTTTAAACGCGGATTCGGACTCCTGTGGCGTGTGTCCTGTGGCGTGATCCTGAGAAGCATCGAAGGAGAAATAATTTGTGGGGTTGAAGCAAAACAGTTTATGGGAAAAGGGTTTTGGCAAAACAGCTCATGTTGGCCAGTGGGGTGTCATCACGCCCATCCCAGCATCTCTGCCTGCAAGGCGTTGCAAGTGTTCCGCAACCCTCGCTTGTAGTGCTTTTTGTGCACTTTCTTGGAGTGATGGAATTGCTGGGCGACAGCATCCTCATCGACTCCGTGCCGAGCCCTTAACTCAGGGGTCATGTGCTTAATTAAAAGCTCCCGAGCCTTCCGCTCCAAGACCCCTAAGCAGAGCTTAAAGTTGTTATCTGTGAACGCATGGTGGCGTTTCCCCGGCCAATAGCCAGGGAACAGAGGAAAACACCTCGCCATGTTCCTCATCGTTAAAAGTCGCCTCGTACTTGGATGCCGACCCCAGGTGCTTCTTCAGCACCGGGTAATGCACTCGCAAGTACTCTTCGTAAACAGATTGAATGCGGGGGTGCAGCTCCTTCGGAACATCCCGCAACTGCTCATGCGTGGGGCGCAGATACTGCGTCTTGTCCTCGACGGGGTCAATGTAAATCTTGTCGCCCCCGTGCTGGTCCTCGAAAAGATTCCACGAACTGTTTCAAGCACCCGACAAAAACAAACAACCAACGAACAATTCCATCAACTGTTTTCACTCTCCTGCATCCTCCAAATGTCCCAATTCACGCAGAGCTGCCGCAGGGACTTGCTGCGGCCCCCGTACCACAGGAGAAGCAAGGATGCAAGGCAGGCCCGCCAGAGCTCTGCCAAGTGCAGCTGCAATTTCTCACACGCAGCCCCAGCTGCCTTGGCCTTTGCCAGATCGAACTTCTTCGTCTGACACCGGGCCTCGCAGTCCAATTCTGTACACACCAAAAAGGAGAAGAAAACAAAACACCATGAACTGTTTGGAGCAAGCTGCCTCGTGACGCTCGTGACGGGCAAGGTTCCGCAGAACTGTGTCCATCGTCGCCTCTGGTTTCCGCACCATTCTCCCACCCTCTGGCACGGCGTCGTTGGGCTCGAACAGGTCTTCTTTGCGCCTGTACATGGATGCCCGGCGTTGCACCTCTGCTTTGGCGTGAGCGACCGCCTGCTTCAACTGGCGGTTCCAGTCTGGCAGGCTGTCCGGAGGCACAAAAGGCCTCATCGCGCTCAACATCCTCTGGAGGGTCTCGATCCACCCACTTGAGTATGGTCCTGAGAAGGTCGGAAATGAGCTTGGGGAAAAAAAGTTCATGGAAATACAGAAGGTGTCCTGAAACGAGTTCATGGAATCTTGGGCCAACAGATGAGCGTAAACATGGGCCGACGCACGGCTCGTGCAAAGACTGTCTGTCAAGAGGCCCACGTAGTGCTCTAGAAACGGCATCACATTGGACACGTGGAGGTACTCTGTGACACCAGAGAGGACCCTAGGAGACGGGACGCCGGGAGATAGGCCTTGTCGCTCGTCTGTGAATTGCACAAACAGTATCAGCCGATCCCAGGCTAACAGGGCCCCTGCGTCTGACATCCGTGACGATTGTGGGACACCGTCCTTGTCTGGACAGCCGCTGAACAACCAGTCTCGATCTGCCACCAAGTTCTCCCCCGTCGCCTTCCACGCCCTGGACGGTGCCACCCGAGCTCTTTTCCTACGGTCCAAATCTTCCTCTCTAACGGGGTGTCTGGCACAATGTCGTCCTTGAGAACGAGCTGTGGTGGGCGTTTGAGGTGTTTGGCAGAAGGTGGTGCTGAGGCTGGGCGTTTCATAGACGGGCTCGGCGCCAAAGACTTGAATGGTGGCTCCTGCAACGTTGCGTCAAGGAGTTCATGGGAAAGAAACCTGTGAAATCAGTCTATGGGAATTGGCATGTCCTGTCCTGGAGGTTGAGGCCTCCAGCGGCCGGCTGTTGCAGCAGCCAGCGCAAGTCAATTCTCGCATAATGCCCGATCCCATCGAAGAGGAGAGGCACCGCGTGACCACTGAACTCTCGCCCGTGGACATCGTGATACCACCCTTTTTCTGGGATGCGACATCCCACGAAAATGGGCTTCTCAAGAACTTGGGACACTGCTTCGATGATGGGTTGATCGACGTACTTGCCTGATCGGCCCATTCGTTTGAGGTACCCTCCCCAGCTTCTGTCTCCGTGCCCCTTGTCGAAGACCTTGTCACCTGGGTGAGTGCGAAGCTGCGCGACCGCCTGGCGTCATCCTCGCAAGCCTCTTTGCCCCAAGGAAGTCCACTTTTGGTGTAGCGCTTGGTGTGATGCGGATCATCGATGTGCTGGACAACGGCTCTGAAGAAACAGTTGCCGTCCCCGTATATCGGGTGCACGCCAATGTTCACCTCTCCGGCTTTCCTTCTCGCAAGGCGAAGCAGATACCGTTGAAGTGGCACCTCGTCATCGGACAGGTCTTCGGCCTGACACGATCTGTTTCCCAAAGTCTGCTCATCCAAACAGCCCGTGAACAAACCACAAACTGTTTCTGGCTTCGTTCCCATCAACTGTCCTTCTTGACCAACGGTGGCGCTGTCTCTCCGTCGCCCAGGTCCTCTCTGGCACGGTCTGTCTCCCATAAAATGTTCTGTATCTGGGCTCCTCTTGGGTTCGACTCAACTGGCCAGCATGTCTGTTCCCCTTTGGGCTGGACACCGATTCCCATAAACTGGTTTTGCCTTTGAGTTCGGAATTTTCCCCATAAAAACGAATTTTCCCCTCTACCTGGCACAATCTAGTTCTTATAGACTGTTTTGCCGTTTCCCATGAACTCTTTTTCTGTGGTTTAAAGAGGTGCCCGGTCCTTCTCGGCCAACGGCAGAGCTTCTGGTACATCTTCGTGGCCCTCTACCTGGCACAATCTAGGTCTTATAGACTGTTTTGCCGTTTCCCATGAACTCTTTTTCTGTGGTTTACAGTGCCTTGTCCTTCTCGGCCACCTGAGTCTTTGCTCTCTTGACGGCAGCCTGGTGGTTCGATGGATCAAGAGATTCTTGTGAACTTGTGTGACCAACACGTTCCGGGCCTGCGCAGACCAGACTTGAAGCCGCAGCTTGTTGCGAAAGGCACGCGCACGAGTCACCAACATTGCAAACCGATGAAGTTAATTGGGCAATGCACTACACACGAGCCAAAACAGTCTGTGGCAAATGGTGCCCGCAGGCGATTCCCATGAACTCTTTGAGGCTCATGCCACCGTAAAACCACGTTTCCCATAGACTGTGTTCAGTGACTTGCAGAGGCTCCGGCCATACTGAAAAAAAACAGTCTATGGGAAAAAAAACAGTTCTTGGGTTTTTTTTTTTCCCATTTACCGGCCGGCCTTCGGCCGGCCGAAGGCCGGCCCACTGTAGAAAAACAGTTGACGACAAGGGTCCTCATTCAGGGATCCAACTAGGTTCCAAAGGTGTCTCCTCATTCAAACCAACCCCAAAGAGGGTCGGTCTTGCGGTTTTTCAGGTCTTTTTGGAATTAGCCCAAAAAGGGTTCCCCAAAAAAAGATGGCCCGAAAACAGCACCTCATTCACATCCAACTAGGGTCCAAAGGCAATGCTTCTACCCAAAAAGGAAAGAATCTAGTTGGACACCTGCTGAAGGGGCCAGAACCCCAAATAAGGGAAGTCCTTGATTTGCTGTCTGCACTTGTTGCGGGGGAGGGTGAGTCTTTCTCGTGTTTGTTTCTCCAGTGTTTTGGGGTGTACGTTCTTGTAGTTTTGGTGGTGTTTTAGGTGGTGTTCAAGGCCAATTGAAGTGGGACACCTATTGAACACCACGTTGTTCGGTGCTTTTGAAGGCTTATCAGAAGCCTTTGAAGGGAAGACAACATCCAAGGGGAAACCAACTATCTTGAGGCTTCTCTCATTTGAGTCACAAGCAAACATGGTAAGGGCCTACCCACCATGTCATGTTTTTAATCAAAGGGGCGGATATCCTTACCCACGAGACTGTCGCATCTTGCCTGGTTCAAGCCGGATGGGGCCAAACTCGTCCCCCTGTTCAATCAGAGCGTCTTGCAATAACTCAAAGGCAAACTCGAAAGCCGCAGAGGCAGATCTCGCCACGGAATCGGAACCCCAAAAAAGCCGTGGATCGGCTTCATTTATGAAACGCATCTGATCCTCCCGGGTTCGGAACCCTGGAGATTCCCTACAAGCGAAGCCACTTCTAGTGGAAAAAGAAGCACCGCGAAAATGACAAATCAAACCAACATGAAACATACAGAGCCGGTCCAACGTGAATAATATGAAAAGCAAAACATGAACCAGATGACAAATGAAGCAACGTGAATAATAATAATGAAGATTGAACCAACATGAAGCATAAGCCAGCGTGAACATGAACAGGAACCACACAAATGGGCCAAACTGAAACCCGGGAGATCCATCTTCAACCAAACTGACGCCAGAGGGCCACTCACAGTGTAACCCCCATACAGTCACATACTTCAAAAAGGAGGAAGGCAAACACTGCCCTCGACTTGTATACCCCGTCACTTATGACTGTTACGACTGCAAGCAGCTTTTTTCACGTCTCATCGACCTCACACCGTCGGACCAACGACTTACCCCTGTTTTTCCTGCTACACGTCCTCTTGTACCCCTTTACGGCGGTAACTTTTGTTGTTTCTTGGTTTCCCTGGCCTTGACATAGGTGGCCTCTTCGAAACATAGCTGGCCCTTGCACACGTAATAAAACCCATCTAAACCAGTGGGACCCATCTACTAAACAAACCAACCTCAAAAGGACACCTACGGCCATGATACGTGATGAATCTCGACTGATGGTCAAACCGTCTTAGGACACCTATGGGCTTTGGAACCCCTGAAACTCCACGGCTTCCTTTTGAAAAACCGAAACTCGGTTTCGCCAGGGCACGGGCTCTTTGACCCGCAGGCACGTGAGCTCCAGAGGACCCTCCAGCGCACCCAAGTAGTCCCCGTCCTCAAGAGGGGGGGTTTAAGCGAAGCTTCAGCGCACACAACGGATGCAGACTTGCGCCGCAAATCATCCCTTTAGTGGCAACTTAACTACCCTTTTCTCTGTTTGTAATATTTTTTGAATGGCTTCAGATTTCGAATGTTAACCTACTAACAGGCGTTGGCTCACACCCACCTGATAATAGGATGGGATCCATCCAATACATGTTTTCAATGAAGTGGTCTAAATTTGGACCCACAATTTGACCAAAAGTCAGCTGAGTGCTTGGTCAACGTGAAACGCATCTCCAGTTGACTTTCCTAAACCCTGAAAACCCGACAAACTTCTGACCAGAAAGAGACGCTTCGCGGATCCACACCAAGCATTCGAACGGGAACCCGTTCAGGGCTGACAGCCACCTAAACCGCCCGTTTCTCTATCAGGAAGCTTTTGGGGCGATGGGGGCGATTCCTATCTCCATAGTTTCCTCTGGGCCGTGCAGGAAAGCCGCACGTTGGAGTCTGAACCCCTTGGTGGGTCTGGGGTTTGGGTAACGATTTTTTTGAAGCCAAAAAAAACTCTTAGTACACTGTGGCGTCCTAGATTTTTGTTTGGATGCCCTGGCGTATATGGCGAGCTCGTTCGACTTTGGGGTTCGAGGGGGGAGCCGCTTTTTCTAGATGATGCAAGGGATGCAGCCTGCTTTCCCTGCATTCTTTTGAGCAATGCTGGTAATGCTGAAGATGCTGGCTGATGCCAGGGAGAGCGTGTATTGCTTGACGGCTGGGGGCTGTGCCCCAATCAAAATCAACCAAGAGCGATTTTCTAATCCGGGGTTAACCATTACTTCTTTTCTTAGCACACTTTTTGGTGCATTTCTTCCGAGGCACTTCACCGACATCTGCAAGCAAAAGGCGAGCTTCAATTGGGCTGAAAAGGGTGGCTCTTTAGGGGGCTGCCCGAATTGGCTTCGGTGTTCCTACTCCCAAATATAGGGACCCCTTTTGGTAAAACTGGTTCAAAAGATGGTAAACCACCATTTATCAACCCCTGGAATCGTGGCTCTTGGGACTAAACTAATTGCTTTGGACACAACAAGAAGCAAACAACAAAAACAAACATCTGCAAACAACCAACAAGGGGGGGAAACTAGACATCTGCCACTTGAAGCTGTGATCGATTCCCTTTAAAAGGAACACAGAACACTTAAAAACACCTTCTTTTTTTTTTTGGGGGGGGGGTTGGTGACTATTTCCATTTGTGGGGAAAATCACATCGTTTTAGTGGCTTTCCAAGCAATGGTCCTCCCATGTTCATCGGACCTTTTGATCAGCCCCCGTGCAGGGAAACCAGGAGAAGTGCCCCATGGTCCCAACTGGAAAAGTGGCCCTAAATAGGCATGCATCAACTTTCCAATGGCTCACTTACCGAGTGACATGATTTGCCACACAAAGTGCCTCAACTCTTTGTTTACCTTCTTTCTTGAACATCCCGAGTGGACTTTTTTCACACAAAGTGCCTCAACTTTTGTTTGACACCAAAAAGACAATGAATGGCCCAAGCCTCACCCAAGCGACGACTCTCCATGAGCTCAGTGCGATGGCCGCCGCTTCGCGCGGCGTCGCGCTGAGTCGGTCCTGGAGGCTCCGCTCCCCGAGCTGCAGCTTCAGCTCCCAGAAAGGCGCCGGCAGCTTCGCCGCCACCTGGCGGAAGCGGACGCACCGGAAGCGGAGGCGTTCGGAGAGAAACGGAAGCAGCTGAAGAGAGAGGGAAAAGATCGGGTTGGGATGAGTGGAATAGGAGAAAGAGGAGAAAGGTGGTCTCAGGGAGATTTCGGTGGGTTTTGAGGGGTGCTGAAAGCTCTGAGGAAAGAAATGAGCTAGCTGACAATGAGCTAGCTGACAATGAGCTTGCTGACTGGAAAGCTCCCTCTCGCCTTAAACTCTTGAAAGAAATGCCCAAGCTGGTCTATGGGTCCAAAAAGAAGAAGTAGTATGTGCAGGCGGAATTTGGCCGTTTGGTAGACAAACATGCGCAGTTCTAGGTGTTCCGAATTGAGAGTCAGAGCCAAACTGGGCTGACACGATCCATCGGCCAACTAGCAATTGAGCGACCCAAACCCGTTGACTTTTTGCTCTACCGATATGGTTCTCAAGCTTCATGGCAGAACCTAATGAAACAAGGGCTGAAACCATGGTTTCCTCCTTTCGGCTCCCGTGTTTCTTGAGCGCGAAACGGTTCTCCGAGCCCTGGTCCCCTTAAAAAATGATGGTTTTAAACGAGGCTTTCATCGTCGATGACTCGACCAACAACGACAAGCACTCCCTTTTGTTTTCGAGGAAACAGACACGTTCTGTTTTGGTTACCCCCTTTGCTTTAATTCAATCGTACCCGACCCGGTGGTCCTATAAAACCCGCAAACAGGGGGGGCACCCTCAAAGACAGACCGACCTGTTGTGATTCATATAAGGGGCCACATCATTGCACTGCTCTTTCGTTCAATCGGAGTCCAACGATAAGCCCCAGTGGTCGGGCCACCACAGTTTGGCTTAACCGAAGGTTCTCACCAGAGCTTTCCAGAACTTTGCCTTTTATTCTCATCATGAGATACCTTGCAAACACCCTAAGCTTCCGAGTGAAATGTCGCTTCCGAGGGCATATCTTCGTTAAAATTGCTTACGTGGGCATGTCTTGGTTACTTCTGCTTCCGTGGCCACCGTGTTGTTCATTTTCGTGCTGGTGTTCAGTAGGGAATGAGGGAATGAACCCAGGGGTCCCCTGAAAGGAAACCACCAGTTGGATGGTTTAGAAGGGTCGTTCCATTTCTCATTCCCTGCCCATCGCGCCGGCAAGTCTTGGGTTTCTGTTGCCACTTCTGCACTTTATCACGCAAAACCTTTCCCCCGAGCTTCCGCCGGGCAAAGCCGCCGAATTTGTGTTTATCCCCTTTGACAAAACGACCAGGTAAAAAAAGAGAAACACCGCAGACTCCCGAGAATCCGAGGGGGGTTTGTGAATGATCCAGTTGGATGGTCGTTCCCTCATACCAGCGGCTCCAAAACAACCAAAGCGCAACTTCCGATTTTTATCCCGTGTCAGTGTTTTATGTTTTTGAGGGTTTCCTTTTTGGTGGGTTTGCAACAAAGAGCCAACATATTTCAGGGTGCGTGCTTTTGAGCCCTTCTTGGTGGGTTTTCCAAAAGGGCAAACCTGGTGTCCCCTTCGAGACCAACCCTGGGCTTCTGGCCCGACACCACAAACGACGGCCTTCTCCTTCACCAGGCTCGCTGTGCACGGCTTCTCCAGCTCCTCCTCCAGGATCACATCGCCGCCGAGGCCTGCGTGCAGCTTGCGTGCCATCGCGCGCAATTCGGCGTCGGCCCTTGCGACTCAGAAGTTGGTTGGAGTAGAAACCTACGAGTTGTAAGATGGCTGTTTTCGGACATGGAATGCTGTGGCTCCTCCATCGCATGTACTTACCCCGTGGCCCTAAGGCCACTTAAAAGAAGTGGTTTGGTCCGGAAATCGTTGGCTTCGGTTCCGCCTTTGGCCATCCCATTTTCTTCAGCGCCCCAGGCAAACTCAAACGAAGTCGAGGGTTGATGTACCAAAAGGGAGATGTTCAAGCCTTCTGGGGAAATATGAACTTCGGACTCAGGGGTAGTTCCCTAATAGTATGAAAGGATAGTGGGTCTGCTTTTTTTGGAGACTACCCTTTTGTGTGGTTGTAAAGAGAAATAAAGGAGGAACCCATCATTTTGGGGAGTTCCCAAAAAAGAAACACCCATATAATTTGGGCTGCCTTGACCAAGGGTACCGAGTTTTCGGGTGCCCGTTGCTAAGACCAAAAGGGCTACAACATCGAACGGGCGTCACCTTTTTTCTTTTTTCCCCAACAGCTGAAAGCTTTGGGGTCTCAGCCCAGATAGGCTCCAGGGTGGTCCTGGGCGGCCCTGAGGTAAGGTTCCACGATGGTTCCACGAGGGTTCCACGAGGTTCTGCGAGGTGGTGCGAGCACTACAAAGAGGACCGCATGCTGTTGGGGATATCACCTGAGCTTGTTCTTTTTTGGGGGGAGGGAAGAGGGGAAACGGACAGTTGTACCTCAGCACATAGAGGAAACTATTACGCAAAATCGGCGTGAAGCAACGAACTGGCAAACCATCCAACATCGATACCCCCCACCCCCCCACCCCCCGCGAAAGAACAAAGATGCTGCACAACTGGTAGGGGACTACGGGGAAAAAACAATAATAGAAGTGTCTGAAGCATTGATTCAGCCTCCCTCCAGGTGGCCTAGAGGTTAGTGTGATCCAATTTACCCCACCAACTGAGGGTGACCTGATAACTTAGGTGTAAAGATATATCACCTCAAAAGATGATTGTCCGTTCATATGCGCCAGGGTTGCTCCTTCAGGGGTCGGCTAGTTTTTAGTCGGAGGGCTGGTGAGGTCTGGGGTTTTCGAGTTGGTGTGCACCGAAGCACCATTCTGGTCCCCTCATTTTGAGACACATGTGTCAAACAAACCATCCATGTTCGCATGCGCTTCAAGCCATGCAGATCTGCGGAGGCCTTTCCCCCGTTTTAAACAAGGCAAAGCTGCCAGGCAACTATGATCACAGCCATTCCCCCCCAAATGGCGGTGTTACTTTTGGTTTTCCTTCAACACATGCTGAAATAGTTGTATGAATTGGAATATCAAAAGAGCGGCACCAGCACCCCCCCAAGATGATGGCGGTGTCGTCCTTCTGGCTAACACAAACCCAGTTGGGTACCACGTTCAAAGCCCGCCTAAGCAAGACTGGAATGATGATTCCCCTGCAAATACCAACAAACGTTATGGTTTTTCGAGGGCTTCAAAGTGATGCGACATGGATTTCGTCCCATCCACGAAGAATAAACTGGTTGGTTGATTCATTCTATCCCAAAGCCGGGAGAAGGACTGCCCGCTTGATGGCCTAGCACTCGAAGCGGCAGCTTGTCTCCTGAGAGTCTGTACACTAGCTGTGTACCTCAGAGTGCCTTAGATATGGGCGGCTCGTCTTTTCTAAGCTTGGACCAAATGGATTGGTCTCCCTTTCGTTTCCCTTTAAAGCAACAGAAAACAAGGGCAGCCCCAAAAAGGACAGGCGCATGCATGGACAACACTACCATGCGGACTGATTGTGGATTGATTCTAAGGGCAACCTAGAGCAGCTTTCGGGGCCGCCATTTTCCAAGGTTGAGAACAAGGGTCGTAGGCTCGTAGCTTTGAGAGCAAGCTGTTGCAACTCCAAAACTGGAGCGCCCGAAAGCCCCAGAGAGGCTTTGGCTTGTTTCCAACAGAAGTCGGGTTCGGGAGACTTCAGTCCTCTTTCCTCTTTCCATGATTCTTGGAATGAGAGCATGGCAAATAACACGTTCTTGGACCATACATAAATGCAAAGAAAATGCACATAATGTTCCATGGCAATAGACACCGTGAGCAAACTGCATTTGTGCTGATGGGTATTCCCCAGCACCATCAAGACCCCTTCTCTCCAAATTGCCGTGGACGGGTTTTGGGCGAGGCTCGCACCCGCCTTGATTTGATTTGGGCAGTTGGCTTCAGCGGTTGGGTGGTTGATGTCCACAAATAGGAAATGGAGCCCCTTGGACGGCCTGGGAAGAGCAACATCATCTTGCAGCCCGGTTTTCAAGGATTCAACTCCTTGGGAACACCCAACCTGGCCCACACAACCTACTGACTCTTTGAACTCCAATCCAAGATTTCATCTGGGCAAATTACAAAAAAGGCCCCAAATTGGACTGGACCCCCCCCACCCCGCCCCCGGTGAAGGATTCGCATGGGGTAAATCGCTGGTGCCCTCCCCACTGAGCTGACAAACAATATGCCCAGTTCATCTGAGCAAACTCCAGCCCTCCCAGCATACGGAGCTTTGTGCATTGGGCGCAAAAACCCACTCGCGGAGCGGCAACGGACCGCTTCCTTTCCGAAGAGCTTCTGAGGTGTGTCTCATGTTTTTCCGCGCCCCTTGCAGCTTTACAAGGTCCGCGCCTGTCTCAGCCTTCTCCGGCTCAGCCATGTCTCGAGCGGGAGCGCGCTCGGGCTTCTCCGCTTGAGCCGCAGAAATCGGCGAGGGAATCCTTCGCGCCCGAAAAACGAGCATGGCTTGGTGCACTTTTGGGGATAGGTTCTGGGACCTGGGCTGAACCAAATGAACATTGGACAGTTCCGCTTGAGACGCTCACCGAGTGGTTTTGAGTGGCTCACATGGGGCCACCTCTGGACCTCTCTCAGGCCGCGGCCCACTTGGCCGGAGAAGTGTACAGCCAAGCTGCCGCCTAAGTCCGAGCTACGGAACGGCGGGGAAGTTTGGAACTGATTTTGGTTGAGAAACACACCTTGATCCGGGCGAAGTGCGAGGTAATTGGTTTGCCGGGAACCCCATTCTCCAGACTGTGTCTAGGGGACCCGATTCTCAAACCAATGGCTTCCCTTGAACACCACCACCCACGGGCCCTATGGCGACTCGCCATAAATTCGGGACGCCCCCGAAAGGGTCGCGCCCGCCTGCGGGCCAAGCAGCAGCGTGCTCGCATTCCGCGGCAACCAGCCTGAACGACCCGCTAGGCACCCAAGATTAGCTAGGAACCCAAAACCCCAGGATGGAATGAAGAAACCATCTGGTTGCCAATTCATAGGAATACTGGAATAGGTACCAAGACATGGACCACAAGAAAGGCAACTTCGCCATTGACATGAGGAATGACATCTTAGTTTTGGAGCAGGGTCAACGATGAAGAAATCAGAAGTGGTGCCAAGGGCGGAAACTTCATAGGGTCGCGAAACATCCTTGCAGGTGCTCAGGGAATGAGAATTGGAATGACCCCTTCAAAACAATCCTTGTGGGTTTCCTTCAAGGGAATCCCTAGGTTCATTCCCAACACCCGGAACGGTCATTCCCTACCCGGAGCACCAGCAAGTTTTGTGAGGCTACAATTTGCCGAGCTCCCTGCAAAGCGGAACCTCCTTTCGGTTTGAAAGGACCAGGTTTTGGGGTGGCGCTTGATCGGGGATTAGCTTGCCATCCAATCAAAACCACCTTCCACGTGGAACCCTCAACGTGGGGCTGGCGTTTCTTGAGGACACTCCGGGGGTTGCCGTTGAGGATTACCCTCTTTCCAATGGATGTCGGTGGATGCCTCAAACCAATCCACCAATGCTGGACGCCATGTCGATCATCAAACGTCAATGCAATGAGAAACATAATCCAAGATTCATGAACATCCCGCCAATTTTTAGGTGAACCAAGAGACCTCCTTTTTCTGTGGGTTGGCAGCCAAGAAACTGCAGAATATCTCAGTGTCAAAGGAGAACCACGATTGGAGGAGACCAAAGAGACTGACACTGGTCAGGTACAAGGCAGCATCCCCAGCATTGCCAGCATCCTTAACATTCCCGAATCCAATCACATGTGGAAAGCATATGCAGGGCAATGGAACCCTAAACGAAAGACAAGAACAGCCTGACAGGCCGAAGCATCTAAGCTGCTGCCAAATCAGGATTCACAAGTGAAGGCCGGTCCAAACTTGTCCAAATGATGCCGTCGATGCTGGGGATGTTGCCACTGCCCTCATCCATTCCAACCAACCCAGCTGACCAGCTGACCAGCTGACCAGCTGACCAGCTGACCAGCTGACCAGCTGACCAACCAACCAACCAGCCCTCAGAGCAAAAAGACCTAGGACTGCAGCGAAAAGAAAGGGTTCCAAGGGCTGTTGCGGCGGTTTTGGTGGAAAGGGCAAGTAAGTGCAGATCCCGACACAGGAAACAGCAATTCGCTTAGATTCAACTTCAACTGGAATTCTTCGAGCCAGTCTGGGGATGAAAGCTGAATCCCTTCTTGGCTGTACAAAGTATCTGGATCCTGCCTGCCTGCAACATTGGGCACTGTCCGCATTGTTTGAACCAGGGGTTCATGAACCAGCGCAATCGAGCAGCAAAAGTTGCTAAACCAAAGTTGGAGAGATGCCGTCTCCGCAAAGGGCAACCAATATCGCCAATGTCTACAGCTTCAAAGGACCTTCATCGTCTGTTCGCGGACCTTTAAAAACCGTGATTCAACCGAAGCATCATTGTCTATTGGACTGTCCCAAAAGGTGGAACGCGCCATAGTTTCCTCCAGACTCCCTTAAAATTCACTGACAAAAGCGTTAACCTCATTGTTTAACTCTCTAACAACCCAAGGTTGAATCCCCCCATAGCGGACTGCGACAAACACAGTCCCATGGCAAACAATGGACTCCTCAGGACTGGTTCAACCCCCTATAGCAATTTCGGCCACTTGGGACCCAATTTGATGCACCTCCAAAACCAAAGCAAGGTCTCAAGCAAACTCGTCAGCTTCTCACGTGCTTTGGATTTGGGGGTTTCCCCCCCTCTACCCAAACCTTCGAGCCAAGTCCGAAGACTCCAAACGCTTCGCCTGCTGGGCCGCACTCCTCGGGCAGGAAGAAGCTGCCGGGCTCCTGGACGAAAATCCGGATCCGAAGTCCGGTGCGCCCCGGTGGTTTCGGAAGCGGAGAAGCGGAGAACCCAAAACGAAAGGAACCCACACGCAAAACCCAAGAACACACACACACATGTTGGTTCCAAGACTTGGGAAAACCTGATCGTCTCCGAAATGGGGACCAAGCTTCTGCTTGAGTTCCCTTCCACCAACAAAGGGGACATCTTGGAAAAGGACGGACCCATACTCACACACACACACACATATTTCAGGCTGTGACATCTGGGCGATGTTTCTCATGTTTCGCCTACCAGAAAGAGGACATGGACACTTATGAGAGAAACCCTGATCATGGGACTGCGCAAAGAGAAGTGAGCTTTTTTTTTGATTTGCCCCAAATGAAAAAAAAACACTCTCAGGTGATATCCCCAACAGCATGCGGTGCTCTTTGTAGTGCTCGCACCACCCCGCAGCCCTCGCAGAACCTCGTGGAACCGGGTGGAACCCTGGTGGAACCTTACCTCAGGGCCGCCCAGGACCACCCTGGAGCCTATCTGGGCTGAGACCCCAAAGCTTTCAGCTGTCGGAGAAAAACACAGACAACAACTATGTTGAAAAGATCACACTAGGTTGATTCTGAGGCTATCATGAGGTTAGAATGCAGCTAGCTCAGGAACAGGCTAATGATAAGATTACAACCGGCCATCCAGGTATCCTAAAGTGTCTCTTGAGTCCTAAATCCTGAACAAAAAGGCCTGTATGGCAGAAACCATACCGAGTGGCTCCGATTCATGCGTGACCCACTTAACCGTTTCAACCTGGGGCCACGGAAAATTGAGAGGGACACCCGGCCGGAAAAGCCTTCCGTGGCTTGATTTGGGGAACATGCTGAGTGTTTGGACGATCCGGGAGCTGCTTGCCAGAACCGCCACATGTCAAAGTTATCAACCGGGTCTGCCCAAATTAGTGTAAGGAATTGACAGCGCGGAAAAAGCTCTTGGGGCCAAACCTTCCTTTAATCGTGGCTGACCAAAGCGTGCTCCAAGCGGGCTGTGTATCCAGGTGCAGACTTGGATGGCAAGGGCGTCCTTTGCCTTCAAATCCCGAAACTGGGCATTTTGAAGGAAACACCCGGTCGGAGAAAAAATGGAACATCTTGTCAACCAAGGTGACATTTTGGGTTACACAAAGGCCATCCCACCCCTAAAAACAGTTCTCAAACCAAACTCCGTTTTGAAATCGCCAGCCATCGCTGCTTCACTCGACTCAAATAACTGGGGCCGTTCAATCATTAAACTGGGGGAGGGTGGTTTACATCCCAATTCCGTAGCGGACAAGGAATTATGTTGCAGCTCTCGTTCCGGTTTGAGGTAACACCAGGGTGTCTGGCCTACATGGGTTCTGGCTTCCTATAGAGTACCTAAACCTTTGGTCATACACTGCCTATCACGGAAGCGCCCTAATCAATTGGCCCCTGTAAATGGACCCAAGTCTTCCAACACTTGCACCAGCATCAGGGAATGAGACATGGAATGACCCTTATGAACCATCCCGAGGCTTCTTTGCAAACCAAAGCCTGGGGTCCAATTCAACTTCTTCCACGTCGCCTGGGTGTTCTCCAAAATTGGGCTTCCAGTGAAACCCATGGACACCCCTACGCATAAACTGGTTGGTTCAATTGATGTGGGCTCACCATGAGTTGCCCCCAAATGAGTCATAATCAAAACCTGGTATCAAAATGGGCCCAAAACCATGTAAAGCATTAAGAAGGCGGAATTCCGCAGCTATTTCTGCTTGGGATTGTCCCTTACTCAGCTTCATCTACCTGAATCGGTTTTGAGCACGTGGCTCACTTGTTCTTTTGCTTTGTTTGCGGGGGGTGGCGGGAGAAGAGCAACACGGTAAGATTTGAAGGTGGGTTGCAGCTCTGCTCCTGCGTCGCGTGTTTTCGTTTTGGGTTTGTTGGTTCGAGTTGGGTGCTTTTGGTGTGTTTGACATTCGCAAGAGAGGCTTGGGCACTGCGTAGCAGACAGGTGGATTTCGTTCAGACGTGTGTCTTGATGGTTTGGCATTGATTGCAAGGAGAATTTGCCTTTGAACGAATCAGCGTCCCCAACCCGAAGCCACCGAGATCCCCGCAGCCACCCCGCAGCCCCGAAGCCGCTCGCTCCGCGCGCACGAGCCGCTCCGCCGGCTCCGGCACCAGCAGCCTCGACGACTAGAAAAGCTCCGCAAAAACTCCCCACGGGGTCTGAGGGTAGAGATCTCGGAAACCAAAGGGAAAATCTGGGAAGGGTTGGCCTGAAAAGAACCACAAACACTTGGTTGCTGATCCCTCTGCAAAAAGGGAATAACTCTTCTTGTGGGTTTAGTGCGGAAAACCCAATTTGATTTCAAGCAAAATCCAACCCAATAGCAGTCAAGGGGTTTTGTGCCAGAGATCTCGGAAACCGTTCCCAAAAGTTTAAAGTCCGTGAACTCAGGGAGGGAGGTTTGCTGAACTGTTTGCGATCTGTTGTTGTGGCAAAACAGATAAGCCTAAAGCTGCTGTGCCATCCAACCAAACGCCAGCTATGTTGGTGCACAACACGAAAGGGAAAACCAAATGAATTTTGGGAAGGGTTTGCCATTTTTTCAAGGGGAAGCCCCTGTTGCAGAAATCGTGAAGCAAGTTTGTTTTGTCGGAAAAGGGGGAAATGACCCAAACAATTGAGGGATGGTTCTTGCATGTTTGACGAGCAATTCCCTTCTTGCAGTGCATTTTGGCAAGCACATCAGTTGCCCGGTTTCGGAGTCGGAGGTTGGCTGCAAACCAGAAGGTGTTGAAGCAAAGATCTGGATGATTGCTCTTCTTTTTTGGAGTCGGGCTGGGTTAAAAGGAAGGTCAAATGAGTCAGATTGGGACTGTGCTCTTTTTCTTGGAGTTGGAGTTGGTTGCGGGGAAAACCAAAGGGAAACCACCGCTTTGAGAATTATTCCCCCTAGTTTGAAGCACCCATTTTGCAACCACCACTCGAAACTGAGCCTTGCATCCATGGAAATATGGCTCGATTTGGATAGACCACGAGTTGGAACCTGGCCCAGGGTCTACTGCTTCTATACCCGACCATGCTTCCCAGCGAGTTTGGGTTTCCAAGGCTCAGGCTGCTTTTTCCGACTGGACCGTCTGGATTCCAGCCATTCTCAATGGATCCTCGAGATGGAAAACCCTTTGCACATTTGTGTTTGTCTCAAAACAGGGGAATCCCCCAATTTGGCCAGGTTCCTTTTGATTTACCTTTGCAACCATCCAAAGAAAGCTACCCGCCCAAACAATGGGATACGTCCAGCTCGCAGCTCGGGGATCGATTGCAAGACATGGCGGCGGTGCACGCATCTGCCGTGGAGGCACAACACCTGCCCAAAGATCGAAGGTGCATCAAGACCAACGTCTGTACAGGGCTCATACTCCTTGGTGGGGGCGTACATTCGGGCACCCCCAAAAGTCACCCCAAAAAAGCTGCACTCTGGTGCAACCCCCCCAATTTGGCAGACGAGGTCGAAACTCTGAGTCTTGACGGGAATCCGAAACGCTGGCTGTCGATTCCGAACCCCCGTGACCCGCAGTCACCTCAGGTCATTGACCATGGATGGTACCTTCTTTTGCAAGGAATAGACACACAAAACGGGAATCCATACAATAAACGCCGTTGTACGTATACTTGTGAACATCTTTTTTCCACACACAAATAATACATGTGTTGTGGAGGTCCCGTTGTGGAGGAAACCTCACATTTTGCAGTTCACTTGGAGACCCATCTCATGCTGCACGGTCCAAACCTCGCGGGCGTGCCGTGGGCGCCCCACTTGCGGGGACGCGGGGGGGCCTTCTTGACAAACCCAAGGACACTAACTGCCTTATAGAGTTGGCCCTACATCCAAGTATGTCTGATGTCTACGAGTCCTAGCTCCAACCAAGTGAAATTGCCCATTTTGGGAGTTGAACCCATTCATCTCCTGGAGCAAACGTTTCCAATCTGAATGTCAAAGAAAGGTTCCTTTGAGCTGGCCCGTGTGCTTGGTCAGCAAAAGGGGGTGCGAAGCCGAAAACTCCGCCAACATCGGTTTGCTTGCCAAAACTAATCCCCACAAAACGGTTTGTCGACCAGAGAGCATTTTTGATAGGGGACTTATTCTCAAACGCGTCTCCTTCTTCCCTAGGGAATCATTCCAGTTAGAAAAAACCGCGGAAGAACTCACTACCCCTCCCCAAAACAAACCAACACAAACCAAGACAAGACAATCTGATCTTGAGACAAACAGATCTTCACGATCCCGGCGCCGGAGAAAGGGAACCGCCCCCCATGCAACTCTCGATCGTCGCCTCGGGGTCCATATCGAGACATGGCCAAAGGCTCGTGTTGCAGGGTCCGGTAGATGTCAACCATGTGGCTGGTCAAACATAGGGTAACCCCAACAAGGGAACACTGGTAAAATAGAAAAACACAAAGTAAAAGCTGTGGTTTTTTTTGGTGGTATAATTTTGACTCATGCCCATGTCTATATTTGGTTAGATACGATTTCTACACCCTACCGATTAAGTGTAAATCCATTTGCAAATCAGGCAAGTGATGTCTGCATTGGTTATGATTCTTAATGCCATCATGGTGGGGATACATGTAACCAGCAGCCAGTTGGCTGAGCGGCCATGGACGTGGGTTGGGGGAGCGTCCCAATTTGCCCCCTTTGCTGTACGTATCCATGTGGCCATGATAGGTGGCCTTCTCGAAAAATAGATGGCCCTTGCACAGTGTGACCCATCTATTTCTCGCCTATGGCCATGATTGTAACCAATGTGCAAGACAGGGGTTACACTTGCACTGTACGTGATGAATCTTGACTGGTTAAACCATCAGCTCGTTTTTGTCGCAGCTTGTCACGCGAGTCAGCGAATCGCCACAAATCGATGTGGCCAACGGCGAATCCATGGACCAGCGGATGACTTGAGCCTTTGGGATCCGGAACTGCCACCAGAGGAACCCCCCAGTTGGGCTTTGTTCGTTCGGGACAAATCGGACGTCAAGAGGACTCGCCCCCCGAATCGCCGCCTAAAAATGGCGTGGGTGTTTTTTTCCCTATACCAAAAGGTGTTTCCGAGAAAGATGCAAACTGGCCAGCTTGTAGCTCTCAGTTCCACCCGGGGCGGCCGTGCATAAAAGCACTGCGCATCCCATTTGTCGGGACACCCGAAATGGGTTCCTAACAACAGCACGGCTTTGGAATAAGACCTCCGCCCTTTCTCTAGAGAAAGAAACAGAAAGACTCCCGCTTTTTTTTTTTTTTTTTAATTTGAAAGAAAGCCATTGTTTTTTTTTTTTTTTTTTTTTTTTTTTTTTTTTTTTTTTTTTTTTTTTTACAAAGCCATGACTCCCAAGTACAAGTCCAAAACCACACAACACAAAAACCATCCAAACACAAACGGGACAAAACCAGAGCAACATCCAAACATGCAAAACCTCCGAACACGCAAAAAAAGAACAAGAAACAACAAACACGGGACATCCCAAAACATATCGGAGAAACCAAAAACAAACACTCGCCACCCGAGATCGCCCGAGCGGAAGCTGCGGCTTCTTTCTCACGCTGGCCACCACCAGACGCCGTCGGGCGCCAGCTGCAGCTGCCGATCTTTGGGCAGGTACCTTCGGGGCTTTCGCCGTGAAAACCGGGCGGTTGCGGGCGAGAAAGGCGGGTTTGCAGGCAATTGCCCCTTAGAAGAGTCTGCTAAAAGGAAGAAATCTAAGTCGTCCATGGGAGCAAACTTTGTTTGTTGGGTTGAGCGAACTGATCATTTTTCGGGGTTCCATGTTCATTTCGGGGGGCTGCCAGCTCACGCGAGCGGCAAGAAATTGAAAAGGGCAAATATGAAGAGATCGGGTCCCGGATCCCGAAATGAAGATCCCAACATGTGCAATGGGGTCACGAATGTCCGCGAGTGTCGAGAAAGCACTGAGCCCAGAAAGTGGCTTAGTCTAGATTCAGCGGCACTCCTGGGAAACCTTTTGACATGGTCATAACTCACCTAGCCACTTGAAACACAACTAGGTATACTCAACATGACAAGATTCATATTTTGTCCACCCCCCAAAAAGAAAAAACTCGGCCCAGAGAGTATGGGTCAGCCCCATGGCAACCAGCCGGCCTGTGCACAGCCCGCACCACGTTCTGCGCCTCGCCCAGGCCTCGAATTCGAGGTGTGGTTAGACTCAGCTTCCTTGCGCGGATCTCAAATTCCAATGCCCGAGCGAACATCAGCTCAAAAGGAAACGACAATTAGACATGGATGGCCTGGACCCCACTTTCAATCTCCCATTGGTGGTTTGGGTTGGTGGTTTGGGTGGTTTGGGTGGTTTGGTGGTTTGGGTGGTTTGTTTACCCTCTACAAGCACGAAAGGGTAACCCATGGGAAGAAGAGTCAAGCGAAACAACACCGACACATCCTTGGGAAACCTTAATTCTTGGAAAACCACCCAACTGACAACCTACAAGTTTCACAGGGATCCGGATGCAATAGAAACACCGATCGAACATTGCAACTTGTAAATGGCGGTGTTCATTTCTTTATTTTGGTGTTGAAAAGTGAAAACATGTCTCAACTGGTGGCAAAATGGAGATCTTTGAGAAGCCCTGTTTCTCAAGGACCTAACCAGGAACCGATCGGCCACAACTGGGCCAGGCCAAATCCAAAGGCATTGTATGGTCTAGCACATCGGGATTCTCTACGTAATTATCCGTGACAAACATCACCCAACCGGCCCAAAAGTGTTTGATAAAACAACAAAGGGGAAACAAATCCGCATGTCTTGAAATAGGACCCCGGGGAACTCTTGATGTCCAAAAAAAAGACACCACCAAAAAGCATACCCGCAAACCTAAGACACTTTATGGGAGACCAAAACCACCGCGCTGACCCTGTCGCTGACCCCGTCGCTTCCCGTCGGAGCCCCCGGGCGGTAGTCGTGGCCCGCCACCACGCCGCCGGCGCGGACCCTGGGCGCCCAGAGCCGCAGGTCCTGCAGCACCGCGCGGAGGTCGTGGGCGCCGTCGATGAAGACCTCAGGTGGGGGAGGCGGGGGGGGCGGGGCGGGGGAGCGGGGGGGGTTGGGGAGGGGATGGGGGAGGGGGGAGGGGATGGGGGTAGGGTGGGAGGGGTGGGGAGGGGATGGGGGAGGGGATGGGGGAGGGGATGGGGGAGGGGATGGGGGAGGGGATGGGGGAGGGGATGGGGGAGGGGATGGGGGAGGGGATGGGGGAGGGGATGGGGGAGGGGATGGGGGAGGGGATGGGGGGAGGGGGGGAGGGAGGGGCTGATTGGAAGTCTGGAAATGTTTGGTGACTCTTGGTCGTCCATTTTTGGAGTGTTGGTCTTGGAGTTGGCTGCTTTGAGTTGGTGCCTAGGACACGAGATGTGCCGTAAGTCACGACTTAGGAACCAGGGCTCTTCTCCCAAGAGGAAAGCTGGAGTTTAGAGAAAAAAAGCCCTTGAACAAAGGATATGTCTCGAGCAACACGGAAGATCTGAGATTGCTCAACCCCTGACAACAAACGAAAGCCTGGATTTCAATCTTCCGCATTCGAGCGCGTCTTCTTGAGTTGGTGTCCCTTTTTGGGGTGGTTTCAAGGGCAGACCAGCAAGCCAAAGGTTCTTTTTTTGGTTTGGAGGGGGAACCACCAATTTTTGGGGGGTCCCCATTTTAAGTCACCTTCCCCCCCAAACATGGAACTTGAGGACGGGTGCAACTCCTTGCGTTGGTCACCAACTCCTGATTCGTTCGCTGGTTCTTCGCATGCGGACTGTGTTAGTGTGGGAGTCTAAGTGTGTGGGTGTCAGCCTAAGTGTAGACGGGGTCGGTTTGAAGGGAAACCAAAGGGAAAATGGTTGAACCCACACGAGGGGATGGCCCCAAAAGTACCAGAGAAAAACTTGACCAAACCCTAAATTTTGGAACAAACCCTAAATCTTCAGACCCATCATGTCCATGTCGGGGTCTCCTAGGGTTTAGAGTGACGGACAAACCCCTAACCCAATAAAATTATCGGGACCAAAAGCAACATTTAGGTCAAAAAACACACACAAAAAAAAAAAGAAGCCGTACTAAGACTAGGGAAGCCCCAACGTCTGGGAATCTGAGAAGCGCCATGCAGCTCCTGCGACATTTCAACACCAAGCCATTCTGAGCCAACGCCAAAACCAGAACGACTAGGCCAAGCCCGGTAAGCATGACGAAACCAGAATTCCAAACCCCAACCTCAAAGGCTTGACAGGATATTCTGCCCAAAAAACATCAGGAATTGTTGTGGGCCGTTGTAGAAATTCCACAAGACTCCACACAGAACCAAGCCGCCGGGCAGTTTCCGTTTTTCTCGGCCCTTTCTCCCGGTGCAAGCCGCCCAAAAAAGGAAGACCACACTGGCCAGGAATCAATCCTACCAAAAAACCCACCAGCTTCCGGATCTTTTCTCTCTTTTCGGCCGTGGACCGCTTCTTCCAGCTGTGAGCCACCCCAAAAAAAGACGACGACGACCTCCACGCGCGCCCGCTGCACCGCGTGGCCATGTCCAGCCGCACCGCCGCCCAGCGCGCCCTGCAGGCCAGCGCCCCGCGGCCTCGGATCGGAGACGGAGATCGGAGAGCGGAACCCTCGCCCGCTTGGGGGGGGAAGTTTGGCTCCGGCTGGGTTTGAACCCTTCGGAGTTTTTTTGTTTATATATATATATATATGATGTTCTTTTTTTAAAAACAAATAAGAACAAAACGACTATTTTTGCACCCACTGGAGGTAAAGCCAGACTATTTGTGAAGTATAAGTGAATAATCTTGGTGAAAAATGGGCGAAACAACCGTGAAGTATAAGTTGGGTATTGCTAAATCTGGGCGAAACGAGTGGGGGAAAAACGTGAAGTATAAGCTGGGTCTTGTGATTGTGGTATATTTTTTCTCAAGGCCTTTGGTAGATGAATGGAGCCTCCTTCTCCTGAAAACCACACCGGGCTCCAAACCACCAATTGGAGGTAATCTTGGTGAAAGCTAATGGAAAAACACCTAGTGGAAAAACACACCTTATGTTGGTTGGGTTTCAGTTGAGTATTTTGCGCGGTATTTGATGCCATGTTGTGGATGGATGGTATGTTGGGTCCCCGAGGCACGTTGCGCGTGCCAGGGTTCTGAAGAGATCTCCAGCCTGAAACTAGCTAGTTTCCTTGGCCGCCCCTGCAACGCCCACTCAGCTTTTTTAAATCGCGGGCCGAAGCGTGTTTTCCAAAATGCGAAGCGGGTAAAAAACATGTCCTCCTGCAAGCGCAGCGGTGGTCCGTAAAAACCTGGGTTGCCTTTCTTTAGGGGACGCGACATGGTGGGTTTCCCCTGTTGGCTTCCCTTGAAAAAACCACCAAAAAGGGGGTTCCTTGACTTGCGCTGCCAAGTCCGTGGTCTCGAAACCCTCGAGGCTTGAACAACATCCGCCCCTCGATTCGCTCAACATCCGAGGCTTCTCTAAAAGTGGCCCTTAGTGATCTTTGTAAGGCTGTGGCTCAAAGTTTTAGAAAGGAGGGGCAGTTATGCGGGTTTTGGTACCCATTCCACTTACCTTTTGGTTCAAAATTTTGGAATTCCTTTTGTTTTTTGATTTCCACCGCCGTTTTTTCCCCCCTGGTTTTGGTGTAGGCGCGGCAGAGAGCCATCTCCATTGGAGTCTGATCCGGCTTCAGCTCAGGCGAAGTTCGCCCGAGCCAACCGGAGTTCGCCAGCCGAAAAAAGCAGGCTGAACACTTTACACCTGGTATGGCCTTGCAACAAACTGACCGTTTTTTGCAGCCGCCCCCCCTTCTCAAACAAAGAAAGAAAGAAAGAAAGAAAGAAAAGGTTTCGCAAAAAAAGCCTAAACACGTGCCAACAACAGTGAAGTTAATATGACTGTTCTGTCCAGGATGTGTAAAACGCCCGCTTTGATTTCAAGACGTGCGACAGCTTTCGCCCCAAGCTTTCTTGATAAGCTAGGTGACTCTAGCAAGTACATGCTCCTTTTGCGTCAGATAGCGACGCACATGAAGCTTCTAGCTGGTATACAAATGTCGCAATCACCCTCTGTCGTCGCGCTGAATTAGATTTCTATGGGATTTAGTGCGGCACAGTTTGCTCATGAGTGGAATTTTGGTGAAGTTCGAGGTGGAGGATGCTTAGTTCAAGCAAAACGACTAAGCAAGGCTCACCAAACTTCGGCACGAAGGAGTGCGGCGGCAATCGAACTCGGACGAAACACACTAATAAGCTTGAATACTATAGATCCCCAGCAAAAAGTTTAAGTTTTTGCTGGTTGAAAGGAAATATGAGGGGAATCCAAAAAGTTAAAGTCTAAAGATCCAACCCAATAGCGGTAGAGTAAGTAGCTGCATGCTTCCGCGAAAATGCGCATCTCCGTGCTTCTGTCTAACAATTAATAACGTCGCCCGACGCGCCACTGCGGGCGATTGCGCTGGCTTCGCGCGAAGCGAACGTGACGCGAGAAACACTGCGCTGACGCGCGAAAGGGCGTCTCGAAGGAAAGTGGAGGTTGTCCCCACTGTTGTACACTATCACTTCCATTGGCTTAAGCCTCCTGGAAAAAAAATAGATATTTCCAATAGTGATAGATTCCCATTAAAATCCAGCAGGGGCAACTAAAACCATTCTTAAGCAAATTGAAGATCCAAGTCACCTCAAGTAAAGGGGACACCCCAGGTTCTGACTTCCCCCAGAAACAGAAAAACAAACAAATCCACGGCAATCTGGACGCGCATAGCGCCTGGAGCCCCAGGTCTGGCAACAGAGTGGATAGTGGGCGCTTCCTTTCGGTTTCTTGAAGAAGCCACAAACAAAGGGAGCACTTTCCTTTAGAAAAAGCCGCGCGTGTCCGGTTGTGAATCTTGCACACCGTGACCGAAGGCCCCAAGGACCATGCGCGAACAAAGAAGGGCCGACAACGACATGGCAACTGCTTCAACTTTTGGCTTCCCTTCACAAACCTGAAAACGCAAACCAATTTTTGTCTCAAAATTGCCAAACGCAGAGTCACCCACCTCCGACTCCAAACCCACCAGCCCCTTGCCCGGCAGCGGCGAGAGCCCAGCTCCCCAGTCAAGGCCCTACTAGCTCCTCCAGATTTGAGAGGTTAGAATAAGGGTACCAACTTTTTTCAGGACGTTTGTTTTAGGAGGGGAACCCTCCCAACCGAAAAAGGGGAGAGAAGGGCACAGCACAAACTCCTTGGAAAAGTGTCAAAGTCCAACACTGCCCGTTTCTGGTTTGCCCATACCCTGAAAGGGGGCGCCGAAATGCATTTGGCCGTCTTTTGCAGATCTCACTTGTTGGTTTCACAGGGAGATGAAAAGGAACACACACCTATTTGATGTGAGGATTTCTTGACCCAAACTCATATTCCAATGATGTAATCCAGAGAGTGAGTTGTTCAGTGGACGAGCCCCTTTCTGGTAGAATCCAGTGATCCTGCTGGAAAAACCGGGTCCCTTCAAGTGAACTTTTTGAGGGGTCTCGAGCTATTTTCGGAAATGGCTTCCCATGCCATGGCAGTTTTGAGGAAAGAAGTTTTTGGGATCTCCAATCCTAGGCTGTCCTCAGGTCCCCTGCTAACAGTTTAACTTTGGGTGGGCTAAATGGAAAACCCCACACTAAAAAGCTAACAAGCTAAGGAACCGGATGGCTGGGAGCCACCAAGAATCAAGTAGACTCTCCGGTAGGGAACCTTCCGTCGGATGCCGCGGCGCGGGCCACGTGCGCACCCGACCGGCGGCACAGCACCGCCCGATGCCCAAACCGTCGGAGCCTCGAAGCACGGCGACGACGGGCGCCGGGCGCCGGGCGGCGTCGCATTGATGGGCTTTGGAAGGGAGACCAAACAGGGATCCGGATGCAATAGAAACACCTCAACATTGCAACTTGTAAATGGCGGTTTCCAACTTTATTTTGGTGTTGAAAAAGCAACATGTTTCAACTGGTTGCAAAATGTATCTTTTAAGGAGCCCTGCCAAAGGGAACCCATGGAGGGGTCCAAGCTTCAAGCAGACACACCCGTTTCACAGATGGGAACCAATGGGATCCAGATGGCTTTGTTTCTCTTCGCATTCCCCATGTCGGACGGTTTTTAAGCATCACCTTCTTGTTGCCCAATCGAAGTGAGCTTCCGTGAAGGATGTTTCGGGGTTCTCAAAAGGCTAATCTCCCAAGAATCCGAAGAGGCCGTCTTTGAAGGGCGAGTCTCACGGTTTTAGCTACGTGAACGCGTCTTGTGCGTCGCCAGCTCCGGTGTCATGCTGTCATGGTTTGTTGGTTATGGTCGAAGTGATGGGCTATGATTTGTCATGGTTTGTTTTGGTCTGTTGGTCATGGCTAGACCATGTTGTTCTGGTTTTTGTCATGATTAGCACTGAAGCGGCAAAAAAGGGCGGGGCAGGGGCTAAAAACACTTCCTGAGTGGATTGGCAACATGTGCAACCTTGTCTTCCCACTAAATTCATCTTCCCACTCAAAAATCGACGAAGGTCCAGAGACTTTTCTAGGGGTACCTTCCCCATTTCCAGAGATGCTTCTTTCCAGGAAACCTCCAGAAACCCAGGGAAAACGGCAGGTTTTTGAAAAGAACGATGATTGAAAAGAAGGGGGAATCAACCCCTGGAACTCTCGAAGGTGAGATGGCCACTCCCTGCCGCCCCCAACATCTCGGGGAGTTTCTCCAACAATTGCGCTTCGGCGCCTTGTGCTTGGAGGGGAACACCAATCAGGAGCCTTTTTTGATGGCGGCAGATCGGTTTCTAACGGGGCATGGGCACAAACCCCCGGTCTTGTCGGCCCGAAAATGGTGCCTCTGTTTCTTCCCTTTCTTCGAGAAAGGAAACCGCCATGGGTATAAAAAGTACCAAGAAAAAGGGAAGGCCGCCCCACGCGCCTCCGCTTGGTGCGCCAGTAGTTGGCGCCGTCCCCGAGGTCACCCGAACCAAACAGCGCCTGCCTGAGGTTCCAGCAGCCCACAGACGAACTGGACCCCGACAAAGGTACGCCAAGCGCCACTTTTGGTCAACGAGGGTCTGGGAAATAGGAACACATGTTTGTATCTAGGCAACCTCCAAACAAAGGCTTCTCGTTGAAGTGGCCCAGAAAGCTTCGATCCCAAAAGTTCCATTCTCCTTTCCTGGAAGACATGCACCCACAAACACCACCTCGCCACAAGAAAACTCCCTTGACATTGAAAGGCGACGCGTGTTTTTTTTCTTCGTATCTCTAAGCCCACACGCCACCTAAAAAGAGTTACCCACAAAAAAAGGACCGCATAGAGGCTTTGCTAGATTGCCACCGGCTCCCGGTGCCCCAAACGCTTTTGGGACGCTCGCCCGCCTGCCGGCGTAGTGGCCCAGGTATGGGTCGATTCCTCCGAATCGAAAGGGACAACGAAAACCTCCAGGACAGGAGAGCCTCTCTGGGAGGCTACATTTTCCAGCCACCAAGGAGCTTCCATGTTTCAGGTAAAAAGATGGCCATGCGTCCATGCGAACTGGAGACTTCGGACGTCCCAATGTTTTTGGGATCTAAAAATGAAACCATATGACCTCCTTTGCGTCCCTTTGCACAAACTAGTTTTGGATCCCAGGCGCAAGGCGTCGCCAACAACTGGGACTCAGCTCATTGTGCTTGCGATGTGCGCTATGCCCTGGATGCTGGTTCTGATCATTGGCATGCCAGTGGTACACGCTGCAATTGTTGGGAACTTGGTAACTTCGGCTGAGAGCGTCGTCCATTACCAAGCCATGCGGAAATATAATAACATATAGCAAGACACGACCCTGCAACGCATCCATGATCATCCTGTCGTAAACAAAGAATCATGTTGGACATGACCACCACTAGAACGTGCTATGGTTGAGCAGTGCAACCATGCAGTGGCCCCCCGGTTGGGTTCCAAGATTTTCATTTTCCTTCACCCCAAAAGGCAAACCAATTCAGAAAAAGACACTTTCATCTGTTGCCTGTCCCAGAAACACCAAGCTTGAAACTTGGGAACCAGACCCCGCCCGCCGGTCCTAGGTACTGGAGTCGCCAGTCGCTGCGCAGCAACGAGAAGGCCACGTGGCCTTTGTGCGCACCCAGCTCCACCTGAGCTGAGCCAATCAGAGCGTGGCTGTTTCAACGTTCTCAAGTTCTGGGTACGGGTTCTGGATAACAACGCGTGCTGCTCATCTGTGGCATGGACCCAGTGGCGTGAGCCCTGGCCAACCTTGAACAAAGGTTGCAAAAATGGACATCACCGGGCCAATGTCTTTGTGGGAAAGCGGACAAAATGCTTCGGTGTTCCTTTCCCTTTAAACACAAGGACGCAAGTGGTGGGTAACCTCTGGTTAGTCCCCGCAGAAAAACCAGCTACAAAAACAAACACACACACACACACACACACACACACACACACCGGGGATTCCTTTGGCCACCATTGCGAGAATGTTACCACCAATGTTTACTGGAGTGTCATCTAAATCGGACCCTTGCCATTGTTCTTCTCCCCCCAAACTTCTGAGGGTCTACCGAATAAGAATCAGGGCGGTCCATCTCAGGGACTACTGCCACTGTGTACGAAAGGGCAAGGGCACTTCGCCCATTTTGGCCTGCCGATGTGTAAGACGGAACCCAAAGGCTCCGTGAAGTATTGGGCCAAGAATGGTCGGATATCCCACCAGCCATGACAGGTGAGCATTTGTCGCTCGGAATTTCTCAAGTCACGCCACAACCTTTGCAAGCCGCGGTGGTCCTCTTGGGCTCTCGGCATCTTTTGCCGGTCTATGGGCCCCACGAGTTTCTGTCCTCTACCGCGCCGCTGGCAAAAGCGGGGCACTTCCCGACATCACTTCCGCAGCCTGAGTGCCCACACAGCACAAGCACATCGCAAGCCGACCTCGCAAAGGCAGCCCTGGCACACATGATGCCCACGCCAGCTTCGACACAGCCAAGCTTCTCGTGGGAAGCACTCCAAGATGTCTCCATTCTAATCACAGTTATTTGACGTTGGCGCGCCTTACGCCCAGTTGGCTTTTAACAAACGGAGTATTTGCGCATTGCCATCTGGCTGCAAGCAAGAAACATCCAGCAAGTTGTGGAAGTCACTTACATCGCGGGCAACCTTATTCTGCGGCTGGTCCCTTCACGGACACGCTCGTAATTTTGGAGGCCGAGAAAGTCTGGAGACGTGGGCCAGGCGAATTGGACGGTCTGAAATCGCCAAGCTCACAGAAACAAGCACTTCACTCACGCAGCAGCGTCTCCACTTGCCACGGTTCGAAGTTGGCGATTTTGGGGGGCTGCTGAAGGCATGCAGCCCCCCGGCTGCAGGCCCTAGCACAAAAACTCGAAGCCACAGCCAGCAGAGCAGTGTCAGTTTCTGCGTGGCCTGCGCCAAAGCTCAGCGTTGGATTCGGACCTGCGGTGGGAGCAAAGAGTACGGTGACAAGTCGCCCCCGGTGAGGCTGCAACCCGCGCATCAGCATTCGGAAAGTGCTCGGAAGACCTTAGGAGTCATGCTGCGCGAGCATCTGCAGTCGCTATCTTTTGCGATGCGTGTTATGCAAGTATACCTTGCCCTGCAGGCACCTTGATTTCACTGTCGCAGGACCTTCGCCGTCGTTACGCAGGTCGCATGTTTCCTTTCGCGGGAAGACATGATTCAAAAGCTCACTTAGGCAACATGTGCTTCACAATTCTTCAAACAAGCTCATTATCGTACAAGATTTCACGTTCGACGCCGGCCTTTCGCGATGCCTGCGCTTCCTGCTGGGATGGGCCCTTCCTTTCGTGTTTGCATGATTTCGCTCACGCACTTCGCAAGGGGTCTGCGAGTCAGCCGCAGTGGGGGCAAGCGCGAAATGCTGGAGAGTGGGGCGGTTTCGATGGGTCGGACATAGCCAAGCTCAAAGAAACAAGCGCTGGAGTCAGCATTTGCAGCTCCACTCTACTCTGGCCACGGTTCGAAGTTGGCGTCGAATGCCCCAGCCTATCGCGATGCCTATCGCGAGTTCGCTCACGCATTTTGCCACAGCCGCCGCGCGACGGTTCGCGCGCCAGCCGCAGACTGGGGACAACAGTGAAATTCTGGAGAGTTGGGCCTGAAGCAGGCGGCTTCGATGGAAACAAGCGCTTGACTCAGCATTGGCATCTGCGCAGGGCTGCCAAGCGGCCACGGTATCTGCGCATTGCCACCCGGCTGTCGCAGCCACAGCGTGGTTTGGACCTGCAGTCAGAACAAAGAGTCACTCACATCAACTTTCGGAAATCCCTCGGAAGACCTTGGGAGTCATGCTGCGCGGGAAACTTGCATTTGCACATTCTGCAGCCTCTAGCCTTTGCAGTACGAGCGTATTGCGCAAGCTTACCTTGCACCGCGCGCTTGAATGCAGCCCTGGCACACTTGGGGGGCGCAGGCGCCTTGAATTTACCGGGCGCAGGGCTTCTGCCGTCCTTTGGCAGGTCTCATGTTTCCTTTCGCAGAAGAACATGTTTGGAAAGGCCACCTGACAACATATGCTCGACAATTCGAACATGCTCATTTCCACCAGATGTCCGGCGATTTGTTTCGCGGGCCCTTCAAGGACACACGCCTGGCGTGATTTTGCGCACGCACAACGGCATTCGGGGCGTGCCAGCTGCCACTTCCCTCCGACCCAGCCCAGTCAAGTCTCGTCCAGGGCACTCCAAGCCAACAGTTCAGTTCACAATCTCCAGCCCAGTCTCACACCCAGCCAGTCCAGTCGAGCGTCCACTCCAGTCTCAAGGTCCAAGCCTCAACGACTCCACCAGCCGCCCGGATTACCCGCAAGCTGGGATTTGGCTTGGGTGCGCAGCTCAAGTCACGCACACAGATTGCACCCGCCTTGCCAGCTGAAGTGCCTGTGCCTTTCTGGGCCCTCACTGGAGGTATGTGGCCTAGGTGATTCGCCCCTTGCTTACCATGGTGCGCTGGATTTGGCCAATGTCCAGCTACTTTCCTGTCTGGTACTTACATCCAGCCCGAGCAATCTTGCACCTTAGTACCTTAGGGCATCTGTGATTCGCTGTGGTGCGTAGCGCTGTCTTTGGGTCTGTGGCGAAGGGCGGTCCGGCTTCATGGCTTTCCATCGTGTTCTGCATGGCGAGTGTTTGTTTGTTCTTTTGGCTTCACGCCCGTTGAGGCCCCAGCATCTTTGTGGCAACTTGTTTTTTGCCTTTGACTTTGCTAGTAGGCGCCTTTGCGTGCGCCAGTCCCTATCAGGGACTGCCTCTGTTCTTTTGCTCCGGGGCCCAAGCACCCTTCTTCCGTGCAGACAGAAGCCAGTTCTAAAAGCCAGTTCTAAAATACGTTCAAGTACTGGCGCTTGCCACAGCCTGACTACCCTTTGCGAGCGCTCGGCAAGCGGCGTGATGGCACAGGTTGATACGTCAGCCTCAACATAGCCAACCTCAAAGCGCGAAGCACTTGGCTCGCCAGTGTCTCCACTCACATCCTGTACTTGTGTAAGGGCCTGGCTATTTCAAGGCAAATGGGTCCATTTTTGTGTTCTTGGGACCTGGGTCAGTCGGTCTGTGATGTATTGGGCTGCGTGTCAGGCGTTGGCCTGGGAATGAAGAGGGGGTCTAAAATGGTTCAGCAAGGTCTGGGACGGTCCTATGACCAAACTACCCAGCGCTGACCTTCATATCCTGGTTGTCATGGCACTCCCGCAGAGGCGTGACTCGACTCTCGCGCCGTCGAAGCGACGGCCCGACGTCTTCTCCTCGGCTCGCGGCAACCTGCTTCGCGCCATGCTGGGCTCTCGCGGCCGCTTTGGTCGCGCCGCTTGCTGCTCCGGATGCTGGCCTCATCGCCACTTGTTGTTTTTTGCAAGACTGCTGCGGATGACAAGACAGGGCAATAGCAAGCAACCAGAATGCAGACAACCCCGCAGGCATGCTAGACCCCTGGAAAGTTCAAGGTATCTCTGACCATGTTTGCGGGGCTGCCGAACACATGGAGTCTCTGCGCACTGCTGGCGCACATTTGCACTTCCCATACTGGACCTGGGAAAGACAATGCGTCCTGCGGTTCTTGTGGAGAGTTTGGAGAGTCTCTTGCGTGCCCCCCGATAGATCATAGGCAACTCGAATTTTTGACCAAACTTCGTTTGGAGTCGGACCCTTGATCGGTCCAGAACAGGCTTGGGGCACCTTTTTTTTTCCGGCTCAAGGCACAGCCACCTCCGTTGGCATGGCACATGCTCCGGCCCGAGTGCCTTCTGGCTGGGGCAACGTCATTGGGTCAACTTATTGTCGCAAGGCTGGGCTAACGATGTTGAAGGAAGGCCCAGCCACGCATGGAGAAGGCGGCCCATCAGGCTCACGTCGGTCACATACAACCAGTGGCTGTGACAAACCATCCCGCGTGTTCTACTTGCCCGTTGAGCCAACAGCGGCAAGGTGTCCAGAACAGGTAGAGACTTGGGCCAGATTGGGTCAAAAGCGCGCCCCGCTGTTTTGCCCCTTTTGCGGCAACTTGTTTGGCTAAAACAAAGAAACAACAAGGAGCTTGCAGCTGGTCGAGGGGCTTTCTGCCGGAGAACGCCATCTTCACAACAAAAAGTTCTCTCTCTCGAATCCTTCGCTGACCATCGCGCTCCTTTGTTTGCAACTTGCGCCGCAGAGCCGTGTTTGCTGTTGCTGTGATGGTTGCAAAGTCGCTGATTGGCAACTGCTCCCGAACACCAACTTGCAACCAACCAGACTAAGTCTAAGACAAGACCAAACGGTTTACCCACACTGGCGACATGTCAAACTGCAAGCGCAAGCCGAGTCAAACAGGCAAAGCTCAATGGAAACACGCAGCGCAAAACGGGCCAGATATCACAAGCGCAATCACACAAGTCACAAAAGCGCGTCGCAAAAGCCACGGTGCAGCACCAATGCTCGCTCTCTTGGCTGTTTCGCCACGCAAACTCGTCAAAACCGGACGCCTACAACCGTTGGACCAGTCCAACGGCCTCCCTGTGAACACGGACGCATACTTTGATAGGTAAACCAACATCTGGACTCCCAAGAAGGCAACCAGCAAATGGAAGGCATTGACACTCCTGGAGTCCTTCCCTTCGCCAAACATTTGCGGATGCCCCCCCATGGGTGGGTTTCTTCTTGGTGTCCCTTGAAAACATTCCCAAGCAGGGGCACCAACACAAAAACAAACACACACACACACACACCAGGGATTGCCTTGGCCATTAACACAATGGCTGTGAGAAGGTTCCCAATCCTCTGAAATCACCGGCCCTCAATTGATCCCTCAAACGAGAAGTGGCGAGAGAGCTTGCTGGACTCAAGGCATCTCTCCGCAAATCGCGACTCCGTCGCGCTCTTTTGGCTTGCGCCGTTGCTGACGTGCTAGCGCCTGCCACGTGCAACAGCGGGAACCTTGCGGCAACGGGAAGGATTGACAATCCGTAAGACGGATTCGTCACAGGAGCTCATGATTAGCAAGGACCAACTTAAAGAGACCAAGCTTAAGAAAAGACAACCTGCCGGCACGAGAGCCGAGCGAGCTCCAAGATAGCGCGTCAAGCCGAGTTAGACATGAAAAGCGCCATCACACAAGTCGCACAAATGCGTCACAAAAGAAGCGCCAATTCTCTCTCTCTCTCTCTCTCACTCTCTCTGTCTCTCGCGCCAAACCTTGGACTGCGCATGCAACCGGTCCAGCGGCCTCACTGTGCATATCACATGTCGCATTCGATACACTAACGAACATCCCGGGCCGCCAGGAAGATAACAAAACTTGCGAGCGCTTGCCACCGTGTGAATCGAGGTTGAACCCAAGGGTTTTTGCCCGACATAAAATTACCCCGGGTCCCCCTCTCCCAAAAAGTTGAAGTCTGGTTCCGTTGGCTCCCCTCGGGGCTTGCGGGTCAATACCTGCAGCACTAATTTTCCGATGTGTAAGACAGAATCCAAATCCAACGTTCGGGCTTGATCGAGTCGAATCGGCTCTGTGTAGTATTGGGCCAAGAATGGTCGGATATCCCACCAACCATGACAGGTGGGCATTTGTCGCTCGGAATTTGTCAAGTCATTCCACCTTTGCAAGCCGCGGTCTTCTGGGACTCTTGGCATATTTTGCCGGGCTATGGCCACAACTATCTGCCCCTTAGCGCGGAGCTGGTGGCAAAAGCGGGGCACTTCACGCCAGATGTGGCCTCCACCAATCCGGAAGTGGCTCTCGACGTGTGCTGTTGTCACTGCAACGCTGTGCGAGTAGGCCAAAGCTCAATTGAGCAAGCCCCATGCGTGCAGCCAATGCTTCCTCCAGCTGCTTGCGGATTCAGTTGGCTCACAAAGAAAATCCGGCCCTGGTGGAGCAGCATGGCCAAAACCAAGTCCGGGGCCCGCCGCTTTCAAGGTCCAATTCCCAGAAACTCTGCGAGAGGGGCTTGCGCCCGACGCCAGTGCGCCTGATTTCTACCTTCTTGCGAGAAGGACAGTACGGCGCGCGGCTCAAGTCAAACTGACTGCGAAAGAGACGTCACTTGGCCCACCTTGGCCCTGAAGTCACTGCTCTCACTGTCGAAGACTTGCGCATGTCAATTCCGCAGCCTGACCACCCTTGGCGAGCGGAGCAAGCACGCCGCAAACACCGCGCTCGCAAACGCAGCCATGGCACACACGATGGTTGGCACGTCAGCTTCGACATAACCAACTTCTGAGTGGAAAGCGTTTCCAGTGCTGTCTCCACTCTAACCATGGTCATTTCGCGTTGGCGCGCCTCACGCCAGGTTGCCTTTTCGCAGACCGAGTGTTTGCGAATTGCCACCTGGCTGCACAGAAGAACATCGGGCAGGAAGCCGGGGAAGTCTTTTACATCGCGAGCAGCCCTATTCTGCGGCTTGCAGGCACAGACACGCTTCGCGTAATTTTGCCAACGCATAAAACAACCTCTAGCCGAGGCCTCAGGGAAAGAAATGCTCGACTCAGCACTTGCGTCTCTGCTCTTGCCACGATTGTTCGAAGATTGCGATTCATTTACACCAAATGTGGCTTGCTGATTCCATTGTTTTTGCACCACTTTCACGCTTCAATCGGCAGCCTTTTGCGCTGCCTGTGATTCCTTTCGGAATAGGCCCTGCGCTGACATGCTTTACATTTATTGCTCCTGCATTTTGCAGCGGGCCCCGCATGGTGGCTGACACATCAGCTGCCACAGAATGGGGCGAGTGAAATTCTGGAAAGTTGGGCCTAAGGCAGGCGGCTTTCCGCATAATTTTGACATAGCCAAAGTTAGAGAAACATGCGCCTTACGAGAACGAGGTTGCCTAACAAACGGAGTACTTGTGTGTTGCCACCTGCTGGCAAGGGTCGACAAATTCTGGAAGACACTTACATCGCGGGCAACCCGATTCTGCTGGCAGGCCCTTCACGGACACGCTCGTAATGTCGCCGCATTTCACAACGGCCGCGCGATGGTTGGCACGTCAGCCGAGTGGGGACCAGAGCGACATGGAGAGTCGGGGCCGCTTGGCTCAGGAGTTGCGTCTCCGCGGCCACGATTCAAAGCTTGCGACTTTAAAGGGCTGTCGCACACACGCAGTCTCTGGCTCAAAAAAGCTCATGTACACAAAATGCGGTTTACTGATTCCTTGGTTTTCCCACCGCTTTCACGTTTCAATCGCCAGCCTCTCGATGCCGGCGATTCCTTTCGTAGGCCTTCCACGGACTTTACACATTTGGCTCCGTCAGACCCCGCGCGATGGCTGGCAGCATGGCGAGTGAAGTTCCGAGTGCCGGCGGCTTGGAAACTGGTTGGCGCGCCTTACGCCAGGTGTGAAGAACATCGGGCAGGAAGTCCGGGAAGTCCTTTACATCGCGAGCAGCCCTATTCTGCGGCTGGCAGGCACAAATAAAACAAGCTCTTGCCACGATTGTTCGAAGATTGCGATTCATTTACACCAAATGTGGCTTGCTGATTCCATTGTTTTTGCACCACTTTCACGCTTCAATCGGCAGCCTTTTGCGCTGCCTGTGATTCCTTTCGGAATAGGCCCTGCGCTGACATGCTTTACATTTATTGCTCCTGCATTTTGCAGCGGGCCCCGCATGGTGGCTGACACATCAGCTGCCACAGAATGGGGCGAGTGAAATTCTGGAAAGTTGGGCCTAAGGCAGGCGGCTTTCCGCGTAATTTCCACAAAACGCGGCTTGCCGATTCCTTGCGCTGCGAATACGTTCATGCGTCAAACACCTTTCGCGATGCCTGCGATTCCTTGGCCCCCGCGTGGCTGGGATTCGCGTCAGCCAGAGTGGGATTCGCAGCTGGGCCTGAGGCACGATCCGAGGAAACGGCTTGGACATGGGTACATAGCCAAACTCAGAAAGCACCTGCCTTGTAACACGGAGCTCTGGGCTTTGCGTCGGACAGGAAGTGGAAGTCACTCACATCGCAGCCAAGCCTATGTAGCTCTAGTCAAAGCAGCGGCATTTTCGGCGTGGCTTGCGCCAGATTTGGATCCGTGCATTGCTATCGAGCTGGGCCACCACGTTAGGGGTTGGTGCCTGACGCAAGAGCGCGGCCTGATTTCTACGCACAAGGATTTGGCTTGGCGGACGGAGAGCGTGCGCGCGCGGCCGTTCCCAAACCGCAAAGCAGAATTTGGAACCTCGTCACCTGGCCCTCAAGGAGCCACTGTTGTTCATACTAGCACTTGCACGGGTCATCTCCGCAGCCTGAGTACCCTGTGCGAAGAAAAATCAAGGAAGTGCCATCTCTGGCCGCCCCGCCAACCCAAGTTCGCAGAACCGCTTAAAAGATGTCACCGCGGCTCCAGAACCACTGCCTTGCTTGGCAGAAGCACTTCGCAGAACCCTTCACAGTCCCAGAACTTCCCCGCAAACTATGCAAGTAAAGAACCTGCTTCGAAGAACCGCGCAGTGCCTCGCACAACTGCTTTGCCGAGCCCTTCGCCGAAGCCAAAACGCTCGCCGAGCCTGTTTTCTGGGAACACTCACTTTCTGCCCCTTTGCTTCTTTCCGACGTGCGATCTCGCGCCGCACAGCGCAAGCGCACTCGCAGCAAGGGCCTGGCTCGATAGAACTCTGGAGAGTTGGGCCTGCGGCTTGGAATTGAGACTCAAAGAAAGAGGCACTTGCCTCGATTGGAGGCGCAGTTTCTGCGCATTGCCCGGCTGCAGTGCCCAAATTACTGGAAAGACTCCCGGCTGTTTCAGCGTGGCCTGCGCCACCGCACAGAGTTGGATGCGGACCTGCGGTGGGGACAAAAGGTGGGGTAAACAAATTTCCCCCCTACGCCCGCAAACCGGACATCGCTCGGAAGACCTTGGGAGCCATGCTGCGCGATAAACTTGCCTTTGCGTATTGCGCAGCCACCACTCTTTGCAGCGCGAGTGTGTTGCACAAGCATGGCTTGGCCTGCGCGCTGAAACTCAGCCCCAGCACACATGGGGGCTCTTGAAATCACAGGCGTTTGAGTTCACCGATCGCAGGCCCTCTGCAGGTGTGATGTCTCCTTTCGCGAGAAGACAGGCTTGAAAAGCCACTAGAGCAACATGACAATATCTCAAAACAAGTCATTTTCAGGAACTGTCGGAGCAGAACGCTGGCGCCGTGTTCCCGCTGTAACCGCTATGTACCCTTTACAGAGAGGGGCGATAAATTGATTGCCAAATCAAGCATTTCTGGCACCGCAATGTCTTGTTGGCAGCACATGGTTTCTCGAACAGGCATTTCCGCATCTATTGCAAAACTATCATTTGAGCTTCTCTGGAGAGCGCTATTGATGACGCAGCCACTGCAGCGTCCGGCTCGCGTTCAACTGTTCCCATAAAGCAAGGCTGCGAAAGACGAACGAACGCGAGCCGAGGTTGAAGTCCAAAACCCTTGCACAGTGTCTGAATGGCGCCCAGAGAAACTTTCAGCACCAAATTAGGCATTGCTTTAGAGCCGTGTGCGAACCCGCGCGCATTTTTGTTCTTGAATTGAGTGGAGCGCAATTCTGGACCGGTGAGCTCAGGTGCGCCTGAGGCAGGCGGCGAAGAAACAACATCTCGGACGCCATTGGTCGAGGCATGGCTTTTGCCTTGTGATGGTCTGCGGGCAGGGAGCTGGAAGCTAGAGAGCGTGCTTCTGCAAGCCAAGCCGCAAGCCGCAAACGCAGCCATGGCACACTTGATGGTCGCGTCGGCTTTGTGGCCGCTTCATTTGATTGGAAGCTGGCAGCCACGCAGCCTGGCTCCAAAGTCACTCGTGGAACACTTTCAAGCTTCGGCGCCGGCCAGGCTCTCCACGTGCGCCGCGCGGGTAGCGAAAAGCTCACGCATGCGTTTGTCAACTCCGCAGCCTGACCCTTTGCGAGCGCAGGGCGCAAGCGCACCACAGCCATGGCACACATGGTTGGCACGTCAGCTTTGCCCGAGTGGGAAGCGCTTGACTCGCCATTGCTGTCTCTCCACCCGTACAATGACTGTTTGAAGTTGGTTGCCCTGCGCGCGAGACCCCCGGCCAGGAAGATGACTTTTGCGAAGGGCTGCCGGACACACGCAGTCTCTGCGCATTACTGGCGCAAGTTTGCACTTCCCACACTGGGCCTGGGAAAGCTAATGATGTTCTCGTGGAGAATTTGGCGAGTCTCTCGTGTCCTTCCCAAGTAGAACGCAGGCAATTTGAAACATCGACGAAACCTCGCTTGGATTTGGATCCGCGGTTGGGGCGGACAGAAGAGTGAACAGGCCTTTTTGGATGCAGCGGCGCCTGCATCTCTTGCGGATATGAAGGCAGCCCCTCTGAGTTGTGTACATTTACACATTAGACGCTTGTTTGGCTGCCTGGGCCAGCTAGGCGGCTGCAGACGTTAGCTTTTCTTCCCCAAAGCGTCCAAACCAGCTGACACGCACGCTGAATTAGCAAAGATTGCCTGATAAAGCTTGCAGCTACTACTTCTCGCGAGCAAGCGACTCAAGCTGCCCGGAATCTGGAAAGAGGCGAAAACACTGCGTTTGCGTGCTGTGTTAACTGAAATGACCCCAAAGAAAATATCAAGACGTGACCACGCAGTGAGATGGGAGTGCCACAGATTGGGCAGGCTTTAACGCGCAAGTCAAGAGGGCCACTTGACTAGCACAGTGGCTGGCGCCTCAGCGCAGCAGGTCTGAGCCGCCTTCTGTGAGCAATGTCACTGGGTCATGTCATTGCCGCAAGGCTGGATGACCAACGACATGGAAGTGCAAAGACCCAGCCGCGCGAAGAGAACTTGGCCCGCCAGGTTCGCATCGAAGATCAGCATCCCGGTCGCGAAAACGGGCGTCGCAGTCATCCCAGCGCAAATGCACTCTGCAGCGGCAGTAAGCAAAACACCCAGCGTTGTTGTTCTACTTGCCTGTTGAGCCAGCAGCAGCAAACGGTCAACAGGCTCCCCTTGTTTTGCCCCGGGCGTGGCGACCGACCTGTTTGGCTGCAACAAAGAAACAAGAAGGAGTTGCAGCTGGTCAAGGGTCTTTTTGCCGGAAGGTGCAATCTTCGCGAGCGAGCCCTCGTCCTCGATCTTCTCGGTGTAGCCCTTTGCGACGATTCTACTTTGTGCGTCGGGTCCTCTCTTGCGGTGGACCCATCATGTAGGGGTCGCTTGTTTCACGAATGCGTCGTCCAGTGTAGAAGTGTCTACTTCGTAGACATGGTGTAGGTTCACTTGATCCGGCTCGTGCTTCATTCCTTCTTTCAGTAGTTTCTCCTCGAAACCTTCGTCGTCGAAGAATATGGGTTGGTCTTCGGAAGTGTCGTTGTTAGTCTGGGCAGCTACTGATGCGCCATTGGATAGTGTTTCTGCGTTGATTCGTTGTCGCTGTGGGTTTGGTAGCCACCATCGAGTTTCCAGTAGCCAGTGTTCCAGCAAGGATGTGTTTTAGTTCTTGGTCTGTGCTCAATGCGTTCTTTCTGTTGTTGTCGGTCGTGTTTCCTCAGTAGATTGTATGACTGAAATGCGGTTTCCATTGTGTGTAGCATTGCTGGTAGGAAGAAAAGGTCTCATTGTCTGCTCAGGCGTGCCTTCCAGTGCAGCGTCGTGGGTTGAAGTCAAGTCCATATTCTCCATCAAGTAATGTAGGGGCATCATGATCCTGAAGTTGTCCTGCTTGTCTTGATGCCGCAGGCAGGAATCTTCTTGTTGGTCCTGGTGTAGAGTTGTGGGCCTGGTTCTCCACAAGGTCGTAGTGGTAGATCTGGCGCGTAGCCCTTTGTGTAGAGACGCCGTCAGTCAGAAGATGACAGTAAGATTTGAAGTTGGAATACGTGATGTGGTGAGTGATGTTGCCTTCAATCTTGCATTGTTTTGCTTTTTGTGTTGCTGCTGCCATGTCAAGGTGTAGTTGCGTTGCGCCCTCTTGTAGGGCTGTTGGTTGTGATGCTTTCTTCCCAAGTAGTGATGTCTGACGTGTGCAATTGTGAGGTGTGACCCGCTGATGCCTGCAACGTGGTTTGCCGCATCTTCGTATCCGTGATTGTTCAGCTCCAGCTGTCGTAGTCGTCTCATCGTAGTCCTTCCAGTTCTCCTCATGTAGTCTCCATCATCACGCCCTACGTTTTGAGGTAGTTGCTTGTTGTTTTTGCTGAGCTTCTTGGTCTTGCAGGTAGTTTCTCCTTCTCCTATGCGTTGTATGCTGTCCTGTGCCCAGTGACCAGGCTTGCTTTTTCCGATTTGCTGTAGCTTCCTTAGCCTGTGTAGCCTTTGCTTGATCCGTGTAGCTATTTGATCTCCGAGGCCTTTTCCTTTGCACTGCAGCCTCCTTTGTTGCCTTTGTCAAATCCTTAGTGGCACCCTTTGTTCCTGTACTTGGCTTTGCCTTTGTTTCCGTTGTAGTGTCCTCCGTTGCCTTTGTAGCATTGAAACCCGTCCTCCACTGTAGCTCGCGCCAATTGCTGTTGAGAAAGCTGAGACTGTGTTGTAGTAGTCGAGGATGGCTGCTCCGATCTCGGTGTAGTTGGTGATCCGTTGCAGATGTTGTTGTGATGCTCCTTTGGTCTTGTTGAGGAGTATTGCAATTTTCACTCCATCTGGAAGCGATAAACAAATAACAAAGAGCCAGCTGGTCGAGGGGCTTTCTGCCGGAGAACGCCATCTTCGCAAGAAAAAGCTCTCTCGAATCCTTCGCGACTCCATCGTCTCGCCGTTTTGTTTGCAACTTGCGCTGCAGAGCCGTTTTTGCTGTTGCTGCGCCGGCTGCAAGGACTGTAGCCACAGCGGCTCAACGTGATGCAACAACAGAGTTCATTTGCAACGGCACCGCGAAAGGTTAACAAATTGCAAGACGGGCTCTTCGTCGCAGGATACAGGAGTGAATGATTCGCAGCTTCCAAAGGCCAACTCCAGCAGGCCAACAACAGCCTCGCTGTGAGTCTGTGAGCACTACAAACATGCGTGCTTCGATAGATCAACCAACATCTGGGCTGCCAAGAAAAATAAAACTGCAAGTCATTAATCATTAGTGCTACCGGAGTTTACTGGTGAAGGAACCTTCCTTTGTGTCAAAGCAACGGTGCCCCAACATGGGTGGGCTTCCTCTTGGTTTCCCCTCTAAAAACGAGCCCAAACAGAGGCACATCAAAAACAACACGGGTCCCTGCAGATTCTCTGGTTGCTGAGTTTTACTTCCAATTCGGCCCTTGCCAGTGTTTGAATTGGGTTGAACCCTGGGGTTTTAGGACATCCCCAAAATTTCCCGAGCCGAATGGTGGCTTAAAAAGGTTGTCACGTCAAAAAGTAAGATTGCGCCCGGCTTGGGGTCGAAAACGTTTTTCTGGAACTCCAGGAACTAAAGGGCACGCCGCTGATTTTGGTCTGATTCAAACGCAGCGTCCGGGCTTGCTCAATTCAAATCGGCTCTGCGTAGTATTGGGCCAAGAATGGTCGGATCATGCCACAACCTTTGCAATCCGTCACGGTCTGCGTCTCGGACTCTCGGCATAATTTGCCGAGCTATGATGGGCCCCACGACCGAAGCTCTGTTGCGCAAGTCGAGCATTCCGCGACACAATGCGGCTTCGCGCGCCAAAGACGAGCGGGAAGTGGCGCTCGACGCGCAGCGCTGTTGTCACTGCAAGGCTGCGCCCGAGGCAAAAAGTCAAGTGAGTCGCAGGCCACGTTCGTACAGCCACCACTTCCTCCAGCTGCTTCCAGCGGATTCAGTTGGCTCCGAAGGCCCAAGCAATTCGGGCGCTGGTGGTGCAGCATGGCCAAAACCAAACACAGGGCCCGCCATGTTCAAGGCTCAGTCGCTTCACAAGCTAAAACTTGGCTCGGGGAAGGAGAATAGGGCATGCGGCTCTTCAAGCAAACTGCGAAACCCTGTCACCTAGCCTAAAGAAGCCACTGCTCTGCATACTTTCATCTCCTTGCGCTTGTCAACTCCACAGCCTGACTAGCCGTGCCGTGCACGGTCGGCGCATCAGCGAAGGCATGCCCAACCTTCGAGCGGGAAGCGCCTCCCGTGGCGGTAGGCATGGTCATTTGGCTGTGGGTCAAAAATAGGTGCTCAAAATGGAACCCTGGTAAATGGAACCAAGGACTAAAACCTGCAATCCCCTCGTGTGGTGGTTGAATTTAAACAATCGAGCAGACCCTATTTGCGCCATTTCTCACACAATTTCCACGCGATGGTTGGCATGTGAGTGGGGGCAAGAGCGTCCTGAAAAGTTGGGCTTGAGGCAGGCGGCTGGAAAACAGGTCTGACATAGCCAAGCTCACAGAAATGGCTGGCCAGGGTTGGCCACAGTTGCGCACTTCACTCATTTGCGGCTGACCATGGTTGGTCAAAGTTTGCCGATTGCACGTAGTCTCTGCGCGTTGCCACCCGGCTGTTTGCTCCAAATCAAAACTGCCGCCGGAAGTCACAGCCTGCAAAGCAGCGTCAGTTTCAGCATGACCTGCGCCACCGCTCAGCTTTGGATTCGGATACGCGGTCGGGGCAAAGACCAAAGAGTAGGGTGAACCGTAAGGCCGCAACTCGCGCGTCAACATGTTAGAAAGCCCCCGGAATGCCTTTGAAGTCACGCCGCGCGGCAAATTTGAGCGCGCACAAACGCACCCACTCAAACGCAGGCCCGCCCATGAGTTCGGGATTGGCAAACGCACATTTGAGCACGCTGGAAGTCTTATTCGGCAGAAGCAAGCCAGGCCGAGATCAAGAAGAAAACGACGTGCCGCTTGCAAGCCTGCGGGCCGGTGCTGCGGCGGGCTTGGACATGCATGGTGTGGCCCTTGCCAGTCCAGACATGAAAGGTGACATACAAGCTGGCCATGGAGCTCTTCCAAGGCATGCCAGAGGTGGTTACTCAAGCTCTCTCTCTCTCTCTCTCTCTTTCTCTCTCTCTCTCTCTCGCTCTCTCTCGCTCTCTATCTCTCTCTCTCTCTCTCTCTCGTTAAAATTGGTCTTTACTGTTACTACAAGTGCGAGTGCTGTAGTGTTCAAACAAACAATCAATGTAGTCTGCAGCTGCCAACCTTTTGACTCATGCGATTGTAGTGAGCTCAAGGCCTGCAGTAGTGAACTTGCATGCAACACAAAGGCAAGAAGTGAAGCATGTAGTTTAACACGGCCCCTCAGTTAAAAGGTCTTTGTAGTACCTTTTCAACTGAAGTGCAAAACATGGATTGGCAGTAGTGATGAAAACCATTGTTGTTCATCAATGCTACTGAAGTCACAAAAAATAGTAAGCTGCTCTCTGTGGCTCACGCTGTTCATGGTCCAGCACAAAGTAGCGCGTGTGCTGGATGGAGTTCGTGAGGCAGTTACTTGATGTAGTTGAGCTCCTTGCTCAAACGTGTAGTGCCCAGCGCTGGGCGCAGTGGGCTTGGACCATCTGTAGTCGACTGTCCAAAGTCGCATAGTAGTGTGTGGTGAAAAAGGTGGTCATGTAGTTGGGGCCGCCTCGTAGCCTCTCATCGTCAATCTCAGGGCAGGTCATGTGTTGATCGTAGTCATTGAGAAAACGATGTAGTTGGGTTTTGTGCTGTTGTGTGAGGTTGGTCATTGTCAGTAGTGCAAAGCCGTAGTACTGAATGCTCTTGCAGAGGAGTGTAGTAATGGCTTTGTGTTGGAAGTCATGTAGTTGGTCGCGGTTGTAGAGGTAGTGGAAAAGGTCCGGTAGTAGTAGTGGCATGCGGTAGTTCCAGATGTAGTTGTTCTTCAGGCTGTAGGTGTCGGTGAAGGTAGTCATGTCGTACTCCAGCTTGTAGATGAGTTGCGGGTGTTGTGTAGTTGGGAGGTAGTAGTTGTGTTGTACCGACATCATGTAGGAGATGTAGTCCCTTGTGAAGGGGACAAATTGTCCTGAGGTAAGATACCTCAAAAAGTGTTGTTGTCCAATCTGCAGTAGTTGAACGATGACGTAGTTGGAGTTGTTGCCAGTTGTAGTGTGCAGTGAAGTTGTGTGGTAGTAGTGTACAATGGCTGCTTCAGGTAGTGAAACGCTGAGCAGTGTGGAATTGTAGTGTGGCATCCGGAGGTTTCCTGGGATGCAGTGGATGGGTCGTGTGTAGTCAAGTTGTGAAAGTGGAGTCGCTTGTTGTTGTGAGAGTAGTTGATACTCTTCAAATGTAAGTGCAGTGAAAAGTTGAGCGTAGGGAGTGTTGTTGCGCAGTGGTGGCGTAGTGGAGTCTGGTGCTCCGTGAGGTGTAGTTGCTCCATGACGGTTGCCGGGTTGTAGTAAGGCGTAGTGCCAGGCATGGAGTGGTTGAAGCGGTAGTTGGCCTCGTTGTAGGTCTGAGGAGGTGGTGTTCCTTGGTCACTGGAGTCGGTAGTGACCGCCACCTCAGGTGTAGTCGCCCTGTCAGGCGTAGTAGCATCTCCCATCGTAGCATCTGCAGTGGATGGAGCGGCCATTGCTGCAGTGGAATGCAAAATGTAGTGAAACGGGGCAAAAACAAAATGAGCCTGAGTAGTAGTTATCAGGCAGGCGGCGCATGCAGACATGAAAAACAAACAACTGTAGTGTTGAGTCAAGCCGCCAAAAGTGCAAGTGAAATTACATGTAGTTACTGCTACTTACATACCAAAGGTGTCGTGTTACATGTAGCTACTTACATACAAGAAAATGTTCAAAGTCGTTGTTGTTGTGAAACTGTTGCGCTGGTCGTTCGTAGTGCTAAATGCGTATCCCAATGCTCTGGATGAGCCTGTGTAGTGTTTCCTTGCTGATGTATTTGGTCAACAAATCTGCGCGGCGCCTTGTCGTGTAGCAATGCTCTTGCCTGCTGTGGGGTCTGTGTGGATGCGTAGGTTCAGCTTGCTGCAAATGTTGGTTTCAAGTAGGAAGCTTCTGAGGTGTAGTCCCTCATTAACTCCCGTGCAAATGGCGTAGAGTTCAGACTCTGCTGAGCTGAGTGCTATTGTAGCTTGTGTCCTGCTGCCAAATGCAACTGTCAACCTTGGACTAAAGGACTCCTACATAGACAACATGATCGGGGAGTCTGGAATGACCAACTGCAACACAGTGACCGCTCCAGGAATCGCCCACTACAAACCAACAATAGAGGATGAAGCACTTGTTGACCACGAACAACACAAAAGGTACAGAAGGATTGTTGGCTGACTTCAATGGTTAGCATACACACGACCAGACATCGCGTACTCTACAAAAGAACTAGCACGAGACCTCACAGCACTACAGAACTTTCACAAAAGAAAGTCAAACACTTACACGTGCAAGTTCCAAACACTACAAATTCACCATAGAACCAGCAACAACACTCAGAGCAAACACCAACAACATCCTGGATCTTGACGTTCATGTCAATGCTGACTGGGCAGGATGCGCTACTACCAGGAAATCAACTTCAGGTTTCAACATCAGCAGTAGTTGCCGAAGTGGTCAATGTTTCTTCCGGGAAATTGTTGTGGTTTGCCAGGTTCGAGGTAGCCGGTGCGCTTGAGTAGGACCTGCTTCTGGACGGCCTCGGAAGTGGAGTCAACCGTAGTTTTGTCTCCAAGTACCAGTAGATCGTCCACGTAGACCATGATGTAGCAGTCGCGAGTCGCATTGCTGTAGACGTTAGGTTCTGACTTTAGTCTTACAAAGCTGAGTTTTAGTAACGCTTCAGCCAAGTAGTCGTGCCACGCCTTTGGTGTAGACGTTAGGTTCTGACTTTAGTCTTACAAAGCTGAGCTTTTGTAACACTTCAGCCAAGTAGTCCTGCCACGCTTTTGGTGAACTGCGTAGTCCACACATGGCTTTCTTTAGCCGCCATAGTTTGTCCTGTTGTGGACAAAGTTCTTTAGGTGGGCAGAGGTAGACGTCACGTTGTTTACCGTCGTGGTCTTTTGCGATGGGTGCGTGTAGAAAGGCTGTAGAGACGTCACCTAACCTAGTCGCGCGATCCAGTTTGGTCGTGACATTTTTTGTAGTGCGAGGAGCGTCCGGACTGTCGTGAACATTGGTGTAGAGGCGTAGACGGAGTCTTCGTCCTCGATCTTCTCCGTGTAGCCTTTTGTGACGATTCGGCTTCGTACTCCTGGTCCTTTCTTTCTGTGTACCCATCTTGTAGGTATTGCTTCTTTTAGAATGTTGTCGTCGACGGTAGACGTATCTACTTCGTCGTAGACGTCATGTCGTTTCGTTTGGTTTGACTCGTGTTTCATTCCTTCCAGTAGTTGTGTTTCGTCGTAACCTTCGTTGTCGAAGATTATAGGTTGGTCTTCTGGAGTGGTTGTGGCTCGTTGGTTGCTTGCTCCGTTGATCTGATTGTAGTGTCCTTTGAGGTCTTCTGTGCTTTGGTTGGTTGCATTACTTCTTCCGGAGTTAAACGTCTTCGTGTTTGTCGAGGTGGTGCTGGTAATGGCGGATGTTGTCGTCCGGTTGGTGAAGTAGCCATAGGACTATCCGGTAGTGGTCGTGAACTTGACGTCGATGTAGACGGAAGTTGTGGAGGTGGTGTAGCGCGTTGTTGTTTTGTTGCGGGTTCCACGATGATGTCGTCCGTCACGTTCGTCTGTTTTCCGAAATCTTGCGTGGACCTTCTCTTCTCTGACGATTGTAGTTGCGTGTCCAACAGTGTTGCGAACGACGGGTTGCAGGTGTTCCGTCGTGGTGCCCATGGTGCGCCAGAAACTTTGTTTAACAGTGCGAGGTCGTATTTGAAGTCCGGTTGTAGTCTCCGTACTGTTCGTACTTTTTGTACGCCTGCTTCCGTTGCGGCGTAGTTTTCTCCGGTTTCGGAAACTTTTCCGAGCCAGATGCATTTCTGCATCCGTAGGGCTGCCTTCGGAAGTTTCTTGTGTTGTGGTGGAAGATAAAGTAGTGTCTCGCCAAATTGGCAGATTGCTCGCTCGTAGTTTCTTCCCCAGCGACGTTCAAAGCTTGTGTAGCCGTCTGAGTGGATGACGTAGCGATTTACCGTCCATGCTGCATGTCGTACTATCCAAGGTAGTAGACAGTTCTTCGTGGGCATTGTCATGCTGTAGTTGCTGTCAACCTGTGCTTTGACGACGCGTACCTGTCCGAGGAGTGTTCGGTGTAGTCGTTCAACACTTCCTTGACTGTTGCTGCTGTAGGAGGGTGCGTGCCTAACAGTCATTGAGCCGACTTTTGCTGCTGTAGCGTTTAGAAGTGCGTTGAGTGTGTCTTCGTTGTCGCTTTGTAGTATGCCTTGTGTTCTTCCGCACTCAAAATGAATGCTTGCAGGCTGTTGACCATGTAGTCCATCATTGATGGTTTGTCCGGGACCATTACTGCCATTTGCGCTTGTGTAGTAGTGACTTTGCTTGCCTGATGTGTCCAATGGTGAGGTGTGACTCGTTGATGCCTCCAAGTAGTTTGCTGTGTCTTCGTAGCTGTTGTCATTCCAGTCCCAGCTGTTGTCATAGTCATAGTCGTAGTCGTTCCAGTTCTCCTCCATGTAGTTTACCTCGTGTTGTCCTTCTTCTCCTTCGTAGTATAGTACCAGTCCCAGGTGTCATTCACATCCTGATGATGTTCTTCATTGTTGTCCTGATCTGCTTGTTCTTGTTCTAGCGATGTGCCATACCAGCACTCTGCAGTCCTGTGCCCAATGGCCAGGCTTGCCACATCGGTGGCATGTCATGTAGTTGTTGCTTCCTTTTGCTTTTGCTTTGCTGTAGTTTCCTTGGCCTTTGTAGCCCTTGCCTGATCCATATCCTTTGGATCCTGAGTAGCCTTTTCCTTTGCTCTTGTTGTATCCTCCTTTGTTGTAGCTTCCTTTGTTGCCTTTGTCGAATCCCTTGTAGTGTCCTTTGCTCCTGTACTTGCCTTTGCTTTTGCTTCCCTTGTAGTGGCCTTTGCCTTTTTCTTTGCCTTTGTAGTTTCTTCCTTTCCTCCATATGTTGTCAACATCCATTGGTGCAGCTCCTCCATTGTAGTTTGCGCCTACTGCTGAAGTCGATCTTGAGAAGGCTGAGATCGTCTTGTAGCTGATCTCGATGTCTTTCGTGATCTGTCCAGCTCGCAGTTGGTGTAGGAATTGCTCTTCAAACTGCGCTTCATTGAATGTAGGTTCCAGTAGTTTGGTAAGGTAGCCAACGCTTCTTGTTCCTACTGGTAGGCTGAACCTGTTGTGTAGGAGTCGCAGTGTTTCACATCCATTTGCGTTGTAGCGGTTTTGCCTTACTACTGTAGCTGCTGCTCCCTGACAGATGTTGACGAGGATGTAGTGTGTAGTTCTGGAGAGGTCTAGTGCTTTGCTTCCAGTGAAGAAGGGTGGTGGCAGTTTGTATCGATGTAGTCTCTGAACGTCGTTGTCCTGTTCTGTTCCTGCTCCCGTAGTCGTGGCTCCTACTGCGTCTGCTGTTGGCCCGTTCTCTGCTCCTGTAGTTTGCTGTGCTGAGGCTGATGCTGCTTCTCCTGACATGTCGTAGTAGTTTGGCATGTGACTGCTGTTGCTGTGGTTTTAGTACTTACTGCTTACTGGAGCTCCCTATGTTTAGGATCTCAGCTCCGCTACCACGTAAAATTGGCCTTTACTGTTACTACAAGTGCGAGTGCTGTAGTGTTCAAACAAACAATCAATGTAGCCTGCAGCTGCCAACTTTTTGATACCTTCTAAAAAACAGTGCTTCATGGGTTGAGAGGCTTTTTGGAAGGAAGTCTTGATGATGCAGACCAAGCCCCACTGACCCCAGACCCTGACACTGTCAGCCACATGGCCTAAACCCTGCATATACGCGATGTTTTGCGAGGGTTTCCCACAGACGAGCAAAACCGCAAGCCCGAGCTGGTGATGCAGAGGTGCCGGATTTAGGCAGCGCATCACGACCAAGCGGCGAGGGTCGGCGGCACCAGGGTGCAGCCCCTATAGCTAAAGCTAGCAGGCTAATTGCCTAGCGGCGACATGTTACCCTAAGAGGCGTAGCCGGATTCAGCAGGCTGACGCCTGATGCCGCGGGCCGACCCCCGTAAAGGAGGCTAGGGATAGAGGTTAGCTTGCTCTGTACAGGTGGTTTCCCTCCCCCCCCTCCCCCAACCTTCAGAACTTCAGAGCCCTCACTTGCGTGCCACGAAATGAACGAAATGGTCCACTCATTTGGGCCCGCTGACGAATCCAAATGCAGAGCTCGGGCGATCGAATCGGCTCTGTATAGTACTGGGCCAATAAGAGTCGGACATCCCACCAGCCATGACACGTGAGCATTTGTCGGAGAGAATTTGTCAAGCCACAACGTTTGCAAGCCATCCCGGTGTCCATCTTTAACTCTCGGCTCGGCAGACTCTGCTGGGCTAATAAGGGGCTTTCCTATTGCGCAGCTGGTGGTAAGCCAAGCACGATGTGGCTTCATCCACCAGCCACGAGCAGGAAGTGGCTCTCGACACGCGGCGCTATTGTCACTTAAACGCTGCGTGCGAGTAGGCAAAAATTCCATCAAGCCGCACGTCACGTTCGTGCAGCCACCGCTTCCTCCAGCTGCCTCCAGTGGATATAGAGGGCTCGCAAGGCACAAGAAAGGCGCGCCCTGGTGAAGCAGCATGGCCAAACCCAAGCGTGGGAGAGCAGCGTCAGTTTCTGCGTGGCCTGCGCCAAGGATCAGCATTGGATTCGTTCCTGCGGTCGCGACAAAGAGTAGGGCGAACGTTCACCCCCATGAGCCCGCAAATCGCGCATCAACATGTTGGAAAGCCCTCGGCATAAGTTTGAAGTCACACTGCGCGACAAATGTTGAGCGCACGCCTGCACCCACTTAAACCTTGTGGAAGGAGCACACTGGAAGTTTTATCAGGAAGCTTGCGAGATCCAGAAGGCAAGCGCCGAGATCAAGAACAAGAAGACGCCGCACCGCTCGGAACCCTGCAAGGTCAAGCCGGTGATCAGCTTCGACATTGCCAACCTCGCGGGAAGCAAGTGGCGCCTGCACTCTAACCATGGTTATTTGGCGTTGGTGCCTTGCGCCAACTTTCCTTCAGGAGGTATTTGCGTGTTGCTTCTTGCAGTGGCAAGGGTAAAATCATATTGGGCAGGAAGTTCTGGAAGTCACTGTTATCGCAGGCAAACCCGTTTTGCCGCTGGTAGGCCGAAAACGAACACGCCTTGTTAAAAGTTTCGCTCACGCATTTTACAACGGCCCCCGCGCAATGGTTGGCGCGTCAGCTGCCGCAGTGTGGGGGTAGGAGCGAAGTTCTGGAAGTTCGGCCTGATGCAGCACGCAGTCCCTGCGCATTGCCACTGCGCTGTAGGGCCCCAAGGAAAACCTCAAGCGGGAAGAGCAGAGTGAAAAGACTCCGCCAGCAAGGCCGCAAACCGGACATCAACTTTCGGAAATTTAAATCCCTCGGAAGACCTTGGGAGTCATGCATGCTGCCCCGGAAACTTGCACTTTGCGCATTCCGCAGGCTCAACCCTTTGTAACGCGAGCGCGTTGCACAAGTATACCTTACCGCGCGCTTGAACGAAGCCCGGCACACATGGGGGCTCGTCAAGACACAGGCACTTATCGCAAGCTTCTGCCGTCCGTTCGCAGGTCTCACGTTTCCTTGCGCAGGAAGGCATGCTTGAAAAGCTACGTGGCAACATATGCTCGACATTTCGAGAATGCTCATTTACACAAGATTTCCCGTTCCAATCGCCGGCCTGGGTATCCTTTTGCTGTGGGCCCTTCACGGACACAATGTCGTTTCGTCCACCAGCCACGAGCAGGAAGTGGCTCTCGACGCACAGCGCTGTTGTCACTGCAACACTCCGCGCCACGCAACAATTCAAACGAGTCACGCGTCACGTTCGTGCAGCCAACGTGTCCTCCAGCTGCTACCAGCGGATTCAGTTGGCTCACAAGACGCAAGAAAGCCGCGCCCTGGTGGTGCAGTGCGGCCAAAACCAAACGCTTCGGGCCAAACACTCTGCGTGATGTTGCTCAAGCATTTTACACTGGCCTGTCAGCCGCAGGGCTGGGGCAAGAGCGAAACACTGGAGGTTTGAGGCAGGAGGCAGGCAGCTTGGAACGAGGGAAGCGCTCGTCTCAGCATTTGCAACGCCACTCTGCATGCCGCAGAGGCTCAACAGGTCTGTTTCGGGGCAAGAGGGGCTGTTGGGCGTATCCTTCTTTGTGCTGGGTTCCACATCAAGCTGACAACTAGCCTCTCCTCCTTGGCCCGCGCCTGCCGTTCTCGAACAGGGAGGTGGGCTGGCGCCACGCGCAGGCTGGGATTTGGCTTGCCAGAGAAGAGGAGGAGGGGTGCGCAGCTTTTCAAGCCAAACTGCAAACTGCAAGACCGAAATTTGTAACCCAGTCGCCTGGCCATGGAGAAGTCAGTGTTCTGAATACCGCCAACTTGCACTTGTCAATTCCGCAGCCCGGCCATCCTCTGCGAGCGCACCGCAAGCGCTGCACTCGCAAACGAAGGCGTGGGCACACATATAACGGCTGGCAAGTCAGCTTCGACATTGGCCAACCTCCGCGTGGGAAGCAAGTCCAGCGGCGCCTGCACTCTAACCATGGTTTTTTTCGCGTTGGCGCGCCTTAAGCAAGGTTGCCGTTCAGCAGACGCAGTGTGTATCTGCGCAGGCAACCCTATTCTGCGCCTGGTAGGCCCTTCACGAACACGCCTTGCAGGGTTTGGCTCACGCATTTTACAACGGCCCCCGCGCGACGGTTGGCTTTCAATGCTACCACGTGCTTGTCGCCTAATCTCTCTTGTGAGACCAAATCGAGCAGACTTCATAGAAACACGCTGCGAAATCGCGATGGCGCCCACGCAGCTGAGAGCATTGCACTGCACCTGCATGGTTCCTTTTTCACAAAGCCCTCAGAGACCATTTGGCAACTAACGAAGGCCAAAAAGATTTAAGGTCAACATCAAGGCTTCAATAAGAGATGTTGCTACAAGGCGCATACATGCGATGCGCTAGATCGTCCGCGTTTTTGGAGCAGGAGCGTTCGGCCTGAGGCAGCACGCAGTCTCTGCGCACTGCCACCCGGCTGTAGGCCGCAAACTAAAGACTCAGGCGGGAAGTCACGGCCAGCAAAGCTGCAGCGTGGGCTGCTGCTGGGACAACCAGTGTGAAAAGACTCCGCCAGTAAGGCCGCAAACCGGACATCAACATTCGGAAATCCCTCGGAAGATTTTGGCAGTCACGCTGCGCCACTTGCACAGTTCGCTGCCTCTACCCTTTGCAAAGTGCATTGCACTCGCATACCTTCCACGCACACTTAAGCGCAGGCCCCGCACACATGGGGGCTCTTCAAAACACAAGCGTTTGAAATTACCGATCGCAGGCCTTCTGCTGTCCTTTCGCAGCTCTCATGTTTCCTTTCGCTGGAAGAAATGTTTCAAAAACCCACTTAGGCAGCACGCGCACGATATTTCATGCATGCTCATTTACACCAGATATCGCCGGCTTTTTGCGATGCCTGTGAGTCCTTTTTGCGGCAGGCTCTTCACGGGCACGCTTTGCATGACTTCGCTCACGCACTTTAGAACGGCCCCACGCCGTGTCAGCCGCAGAGTGGGGACGGGAGCGAAGCTCTGAAGAGGGCCCGATGCAGCGAATGGGTCCGGGCCCTCAAGCTCCATGCGGCCTTGGGTTCTTTCACGCGTGGCGTACCCCCCGCCAAATCGGCGTTTGCAAACTTCGCTTTGGCGGCTTCGCTGCCGTCATTGTCGCTCGTGGTGCGCGTGCTCCGTGTTTGCGGGCGTGACCTTCCCGAAGCTTAACCCCCGCCAAATCTGCATTTGCAACGATGCTTTCGTTGCCGCCTCGCTCAAGTCTTCTCTGACACAGCTGGTCGTCGATACACGCTTGTTTGCGAAACAAGTCCGAACTGAGTGCAAATGCTCATTGCAATGCCAGGAAACAAGCACGTGACTCAGCACTTGCGTCTCCACTCTGGCCACGGTGTTCGAGTGAAGTTGGAAACCGGGCACACACCTTGGCAGGTCGCCTTGTCCTTGGATCTTGAAATCGCTAGCGGCCCTCAATTTGTCAAGGTGCTTCAAAGTGCTGGCAGCGACGATGAGAAGCGGCCCCAGTGAGATGGGAGTGTCTCCTGGGGCACCAACTCGAGAGGATGACTTGCGCCACGTCTGACGCAGCGCAAATGCTGTGCTTTCAAGGTGCTGTCAGCGGCGTCTTGGCTTCTGGGCGTCCGGAAAATCGCCCCGTGTGAGATGGGCGTGGCTGCTGGAAGGCCACGGTTCGGGCAAAATTGCTGTGGAGAGGATGGCACGATGTGAGCTGGCTGCAAGCACACCGGGCCGAGCCGTCTCCTGACTGGGGCACTGTCAAGCCATTGCGTCATTGCCACAACTCCCGGCCAACAACTCTGAAGCATGAAGGCCCAGCCGCGCATGGAGAATGTGGCCTGCCAGACTCACATCGGTGATCAGCATTTCGGCCGCGCGGCTGGGGGATATGAGAGTCATGTTCAAGAAACAAGAATGCGTGGCGAAACCATCCCAGGCATATGCGCCTGCGCTGGTTGAGCCAACAGCAGCAAGCAAAGTGTGCACAAGGTGTAGCAACTTGAGCTAGACACAGCGGCTGGCAACAGCTGCCCGCCTGCCACTTGATGCAACAATAGCGTTCATTCGCAGCAGCAACGGGAAGGATTGACAATCTGTACGACGCACTCTTCGTCACAGGAGTTCATGACTGGCAACTGCTTCCCAACACCAACTTGCAACCAAAGAGACTAAGCTTCAGAAAAGACACCCTGACCACGAGCTCAAAGAGAACACACGCACAATCACACAAGTCACAAAGATGAGTTCTTGCACATTCAGTGTGCTCTCCCTTTGTTTGTTCTTTCACTCTCCCTCTCACTCTTACATTAAAATCAAACTGACAAATACTACTACTGCTAGTGCTGGCGCCAACAAACAAACATGTAGACTGCACCGCACCTATTTGCCAAAATGCTCTCACGTAGTGGTGAAGCTCAAGGCCTGCAGCGTACAGTACGCGCGACAAGATGTAGTTGCTGTATCTTGACACTGCCCCCGAATTGAAGTGGGCACGCACCGTAGTCCAACAAGGAAAGCTATCAAACAAAAATGGTAAAACAACAAAGATTGTAGTTCTTTCGAAGGAAGGAGTTCCAGATCTCATGCCTGTAGTTTCAACTGTCCTTGAAGAACAAAGAAGTGACTTCTGTAGCGCTCGTTTTTCTGGGTCAGTCCGCGGTGAAGTTGAACTGAATGGCACTGCTGAAGTCCAAATCAGGGCTGCCTGTGGTCGCGCTGCTGTTGCTTGGTCTGTTGTGGTGTGATTTGGGTGGCCTGTCCTCCATGTAGTCAATGAGAGCCTGTCCTGATCCGCGGACGCGATTGTAGCCCCTGATCCGACACAGGCGTGTGTACATGTTGTTGTTGGTGAAGTGTAGTGAGCAGTACCTGCTGGAGCGAGCCATGTGTCGTATTGAGCAAGTGATGCGCGTAGCACTCAGTTGCGTTGAGTAGTATGCGTCTTGTAGCTCTGTTAGAACTGAAGTAGTTGGTTGGTGTCCAGTTGTCTGCGGTCGTCCCAGATGAAGCAGTTGTTGAGCGTGTAGTGGCTGTTGGGATGTCGTCGGCGCTTTGAAGGTCGTTGGTGCGTCGCAGAGTCGAAGTGGAGTGACAATCTTAGTTGGTGTTCGTTGGACTGTGGATGTGCGAAGTTCAGGCCCCGTAGTTCGTTTGGGCGTTCCAGCCAGTAGAAGCGCGATCCGGCGTAGTAGCCAATTGTCCATGTGTTCATAGGAGCAATAGAAACGGTCAAGGTCGCCATCAAGCGATCTGTGGAGTAGTCTCCATGGCGCAGTGACCTAAAAAGTGTAGTGAGACAGCGCAGCACGAAAAAGCCTACGTAGTGAGCGCAAGTGACATTGCTGCAGTTAGTTTTACACACATGTGCAACCGAACAAAAGGAAATGCGCGGACGTGTGTGCGAAACGTTTGTTGTGAAACAGTCGTTCTTAGTGCCAAACGCGTATGTCAAGGAAGCGTTTCGTTACTGATGCATTTGGCGCACAAGTCTGCGCTGTTGTGAAGCGCGTTGATCTTGTGGATGCATATGATGTCGTGTTGTGTGTGTGTGTGCGTAGGTTGAGCTTGCCGCAAATGTTTGTTTGCGCTAGGAAGCTTTCGAGGTGTTTTCCCTCGTTCCCGCGGGTGCGGATTGCATGTCTAACTTGGTGCAATTGTTCCACGTGTGGTGCTCCAAGAAAGTGGATGTTGAAGCCTGAGGCTGATTTCCAGGTAGTACCTGCTCAATCCGCATCAACGTAGACTCCGAGGTCCAAGATGTTGTTGGTGTTTGCTTTTAGTGTTGTTTGTTCTATGACGAACTGGTAGTGTTTGGCTCCGTGCAGGCAGCATAGTAGGGGTTTGACTCGCTTTTGTGAAAGCTCTGTAGGAGCTGCGAGGTTCTTCTGTTGCGTAGGCTTTGTGAGGTCGTGTGTACGTCTTTTGTGTTGTTCGCGGTCGAGGAGCGCATCATCTTCTAGTGTTGGTTTTAGCGGGCGATTCCTGGAGTTGCTGCTGGATTTCAGTTGGTCATTCCAATTTCATCCATCATGTTGTTGTAAGAATCTGGAAGTCCAACAATGCCACGGTGGCCGACGCGCTCAATGTTTCTTGCCAGGAATGGTTGTGGTTTGAGTTGGGGTCGGCCATAGTCTTGACGCGAAGTACCAACAGGTCGTCCACGTAGACCATGATGTAGCAGTCCCTAGCTGCGCTGGAGTAGACGTTTGGTTCCACCAACCCGAGCTTGTGTAGTACCTCAGCTAGGTAGTCTTGCCAAGCCTTAGGTGAACTTCGTAGTCCATACATGGCTTTCTTTAGTCGCCATAGTTTGTGTTGTTGTGGACATAATTCTCTAGGCAATTCTAGACGTCGCGTTGATTGCTTTCGTTGCCTAGGGATGCTGTGGAAGCATCACCAAGTCTTGTAACCCAATTTGGTCGTGAAATGTGTAGAGCTAGAAGCGGCCGAACATTGGTGTAGAGGCGTAGAAGGAGTCCTCGTCCTCGATCTTCTTGGTGTAGCCCGTTGCGAGATTCGACTGCGTGCGCCAGGTCCTTTCTTGCGGTGGACCCATCGTGTAGGGCTTGCTTCTTTCACGTTGCCGGCGTGAAGTGTGCAGAAGTGTCCACTTCGTCGTAGACGTCACGCAGTTTTATTTGATCCGACTTGTGCTGCATTCCTTCTTTCAGTAGTTTCTCGTCGAAACGATCGTTGTCGAGACTATGGGTTGGTCTTTGGAAGTGTCGAATGGCGTTAATGCGTTGATTCGTTGTCGTTGTGGTTCTTTGATAGTTTCTTCAGCTTTTCTGATTGCAGTCTCGTTTTTAGTTCTTTTGAGCTCTGGTTGGACGCCGTGCTTCTTTCGTGCGTGGTAGCGCTTGTCGAGGTGAAGAGCGCTGCGCTCTGCATGGTCGCTTGTGGACTCGAACGGCGTAGCCACCATCGAGTTGCCAGTAGTCAGTGTTCCGCCAAGGCATTTTAGTCCTTGGTCTGTGTGTGTGTTGGTGGTGCAATGCGTTCTTCCTGTTTTGTCGCGTTTTTAGTGGGTTGTATTGCTGCGATGGAACTGTAGCCATTGGGTGGATGTCGTGTCCTTTAGGCATGTCCAATGCTCGTCGGAAGAAAAGGTCTCCTTGTCTGATCAGGGGTGCTTTCTGTTGTCCGTGTGTGATAGTGCAGCGACGTGGGTCGAAGTCAAGTCCATAACCTATCGAGTTGTCTTGATGCGAAACGCTGTGGGGCATCATGACCCTCAAGTTGCCCTGCTTGCAGACGTACTTGGTGTCGCAGACAGGAATCTTCTTGTTGGTCACGATGTAGAGTTGTGGAACTGACTCTCCACAAGATCCTGGTGGATCTGCGCGTAGTCTTTGGACAAACATGGGTAGGCGCGCCTGAATCAATGAGAAGATTGTGGTAAGACTTGAAATTTAAAGTAGACGATGTAACGAGCGATGCTGTCTTCAATCTTGCGTTGCTTTGCTTCCGCGTTGCTGCTGCCATGTCAAGGTGTAGTTGTGTCCTCTTATAGGTACTGTTGGTGGTTAGTGCTGCGGTCATTCCAGGAAATTGCGTGTGATGCTTTCTTCCCAAGGCC
>CAUJNA010000626.1:22500-40000 GCA_963377175.1 Effrenium voratum | reverse complement strand
ATGAGCACGGCGCCACAGCGAGAGCGCACTGCCCGCGCGAGACTCTCGCATCGAAGACAACATCCAACACGTTGAGCGCGAACCCTCGATCTAACCCTTCCTTGACTCTTCCCGTATTTGGGGCACAAATTCTTTGAGCCCGGGATGAAGCTGGGCTTCACGCCGAGAAAAAAAGCGGCGAGCGCCAAATTCGGACATCCGGAGAATGATGCTGGGGTCAAGAGCTGAGCTGAACGGGCACCGTTGTTCGTTCGGGATTCCAAGCGAATTCTCCTGTTGGCACTTCGCTTTGGGAAGTCGTCGCTCTGGCCAAAACGTCCGGCCCTTCAAATGGGTGTGTCTGATTTTTGGTCACACATGTTTTGGTTGGTGTGGCTTTTTTCTCTCTGAAAACCAAAGAGAAGCTTTCGGTTGTCTTTTGATTCAGCGTCACCCTCGGCTTCGAATGACCGTTAGGTGCTGGTCGATCGGAACGACTGGAAGGCGAGCCGCTGAGCGTCTTGGTCCGGAGGCCCTCCAAGCTGGACACCTCCCCTGAGCTTTTCCAAGGAAAACAACACACAAGGCTGGCGGCTGGCAGGGGAAACCCCCTTTTTCTGATCGTAGCTTAAAACCACACCCAAAAAAAAACCTGGTCAAAACATGGTGCAACGGGCCAGCCAAAGAGTAGCCAAAGTCGCGAGTTCCTTTAACCACTCGAAGAGGAGGAATGTTTCAAGTGTCCCATCGCATTGTTTCCGCTTTTGTGGGTCGAAATGTCTCGGCAGCTTCGAATGTGAAGGGAAGCCGAAGCAGTTGGCAGATGCCAGAAGTCTACCTGCACTTTTCACAGGCTCCTTGGCCTGTGACCAGCAACTGAAAGTGTCTCACCGGAATTGGATTTCGGACGAGTGGGCTGGCAAAATAGGAATCGGACTCATGGTCGGTTTTCCAGCTCATGTCGTTTGGCGATGAACTTTGGACCTCAAAATTGAAAGGAATCCCAACCAAGGTCTCTCATTCAAAGTTCCTTGGACAGTGGCCATTTTCAGTCGCCCTTCTTCAGGGTGCCATGCTCAGTCGCCCCCCCAAACTCCCTCGCCGGTTCCCTCCCAAAACCGGCCGAATCGCTCGGATCGCTCGCCGCATCGCTCGGATCGCCTCGCGCGCCGGGGGGGAACTGCGGCAGCGCGCCCGGGGAACCAGCTTTCGCACGCCACAAGAGGGCGGTCTCCAGCTGGTGCTGCACCTCAACGCGACAGCCAGAGAATCGCGCCATTCAGAAGCCCTGGAATGAGAAATATGATCAGGAAAAATGCCAACACCAGGTTTCAACCGAAAACCTTCCAGGACTTCATCCACACAAATCCGTTTGGAAAACCATGTGAAACCACCAGCTGGAATCGACCCAACGGGGACCGGCTCGGGCCTCCGATGCCAAGCTCCCGGGTCCGACTTCTTCGAGGCTTCAAGGGAAACCAAAGAAGACACCGCAGCTTGGGGCCCATTTTTTTTTAAAAAAAATAATAATAATAATGACAAACCCAACTTGCCCAACACACTGTTTTTTTCGCCCCATGTTTCCGAGCTTGGCCTTTTCCTTGGAGCCCATTCAGATTGCCCACCTGAGTCAGTCTGTTTCATGCGGCAAGCTGGCAGGAAAAGGCCCCTCCCCCTCCCAATGGCCATGTCCTTGCATCTAGCCAAAAACCAATCTGCCGCTTTGTTCATCCTTTCTTGACAAATAAGTTCGGGCTCTCTCAAGACCAGGAACAAAACTGCCGGCTTCTTTTCCTCCATCTCTTGAGAAGTCGCGTTTGTAGTGATCATTCACTCTTCCCTTCCAGTGTGGCTCCATGTCCCTCTCTTTTTTGGGCGGACATCGAAGAGAACCCAAGGCTACACAAATCTTCCGTCCCATCTTGGGAGCTTCAGAGACGTGCTCGACGTCAAGCGAAACCCCCTACCCCCCAATTCCCTTTCAGAATGGACCAAAGAATGGACCCATACCCAGTTCCATAAGAATGCCCCAGACTCATTTCCCGGTTCTTCGCTTTCCCTTTCGGAGTCGATTCAGAGACCGAGACCCTTTGCCGAGCCGAGCCGAGCTGAGCCGCCGTGTGGGAGGCCATGGCCATGTCCTCGGAGATCTTTTCGCTGGAAAGTTTTGGGGGCTTCCCCGAATCCCAAACCTGATTTGATTGGGTAGGGAAGGGAAACCAGAAGCAAAGCCGAAATCCATTTGAGGCATCCTGCATTGTCTAAAGAAACCTTTCATAAAAGGCGAGGCGCTCCAAACATCTTTTTCAAAGCGATGCATGATATTTTTGAAAGGGCCCCCATGTTCACCTCCAGTTTTCCAGGATCCAAGGCTGCTGGTTTCCTTGTGGCTTCCTTGCCATTGTATCCCGTATCAATAGTCTTTCCTCCTTTGCCTTCTTAAACCATTCAAATGGGCAGCAGCCTACTTCGCAAAAAGTCAGGGATCTAAGTAGTTTGAGCAAGCGCCAAGCTCGCTGAAAAGAAATCGATTGGCAAAGGTAAGATCACCTTTTTGGGAGCTTCACTTAGCAAATCCAAACTCAACACCGAAAGATCAAACGCCAAATTTCTGGTCCACAGAAAGGATGTAGAACATCAAAAGGTGGCAACCGCAAAGACGGGCCTCCACAAAAAAGCATGGGTTCCTGTTGGTGTCCTTTTCACATTTCGGAGGCCAACTAAAAAAGAGAACAAAGCCATGATGGGCGCCCTCTCCGAACAAGCTTCTCTCTGTGACATCAAGCACCTTCGCTATGACTACCTTCATTCAGGGGATTACCGAAGCTCGCAGAAAGTGGCAAACCAAAATCCACTTCTCAAACAAAGGGTTGCCACTCAATTCGGTTGGTGTTTGACACCATTGATTAATTCGAGTCAAACACACCATTTACACCATTGAAGGACCACCAGGCATTGGACGGAAAGCCGCCCAAACCCAAAGAAAAGAAGAAAAAAGGCTTAGGCGCACCTTTCGGAGTTCGGGGTCCAAATCAAAAAGCGGGATTCGCGAATCACTAGGCCAAATTCGGGATCCGGGATTCGGGATTTGAGATTCGGGATTTGGGGCTCGGGATTCGCACTTGCACATCATTGTCCGGCAGCTTGTCTGGATCACGCCTCACCATAATGATGGCATCCCAGGACTACCATCAAAAGTTTCACTTTCCGGCACTACCTTCCACGCACGAAAGTCCCCCAAAGCCGTAGGCGCTGGTTGATATGAAAGGTTTTACGGGGAGGATTTGGAAGCAATACCAACGGACGCACACTCGCATCACCAGCCAGCATCACTGGCTTCACCAGCCAGCATCACTGGCACCCCCCGCATCCTACCCCAAATGGATTCGGGTTTGCTTCTGGTTTCCCTTCCCTACCCAATCATCCAAATAAGGTTTGGCCCCAAAGAATTCGGGGGAAGCCCCCAAAAATGGCTTCGGTCTCTTTTTGGTGTCCCTTCAAAATGGCAGTCAAAAGGGAGGTCCTTGCCCCAACCCCCCAACCCCCCCCCCCCCCCGACCCCCCAAAAAAAAGAGGAGCTCCACCGCCTCTCCCAAACCCACGCGCCAACCACACACCCCAGACCCCATCCGCCACTGGCCGCCCAAAAACCGTCAAAACACAAAGCGCCGAGGCGCGGCGCAGGCCCGGGCCATGCGGAGGTACAGCTGGAGGCAGCTGCCGAGTCCCCCGCAGCCGTCCCCGCCGGGCCTCGCTTCGCTCGATGCGCCGCCGATTCCCTCGAGTCGATTCGAATCGAGGCGGGAGCGAAGGGAGCAGAAGCTTCGCGGGTTTCTGGGCGTTTTTGGAATTGAAATGATGGAAACCCTGGAAAAGGGAAGCCAAGATTCTGGCTGAATCATGGGATTTTGGTTACATTCAGAACGGGATTTCGATGTTAGAAACGCCGGCATCTTTTGGTGGAACGATCCGAATCGAAGGTTGCCATCCAACTTGTTCAATTCCCTTCCGCTTCCCCAAAATCCCAGCAGCTCACTGAGCAGCAAAACATACCAACACCAAGGCGGAAGGTGCGTGGAGAGGTCCAGCCAAAAGGCGCATGTCCGCCCTTTGATTTTTTTTACATTCCCAGTGATTCCATTCTCCCCCGGTTTTGAGGTAACCAAGGAACCCGCCCCCCCCCTTCCCCCCCATTTTTCTCCCATGAAACCATTTTCATCGGAGAAAATTTGCGTGCGCCGAAGCACACCCTGCGAAGAACCGCTGGGAGTCCTTATGCCGATCTTCGAGAGGCCCCGAGAGAAGCTGAGATCCGAGAGACCAGGATTTCTGCCGAAAAGGTGATGGTTTCAAACCGAGAGAAACATGGGACTTGCCTCCGCCCAAACAAAGTGGCCTGTTTTAGACGTGTCAACTGAAAAATCCCCCCAAGAGGAAAAAACAACACGACAACACCCGGCCCCACACCGGGTGAAAAAAGACAAAATGGTGTCCTCCAAAAAATGCCGCATCAAGCAGTACCAAACACAAAAATGCCCCACAAGAACATGGTACCACTCCACCCCCCCTCCCCGAAGAAAAACAACACATAAAGGGCTCTTCTAAAGTGCCGGGGCCCGCGATGTTTCCGGAGACCAAACCGAACTCCGACTCCGAGCTCCGATTTGTTCAATTTGCAAGGCACGCGGGCGTGCAGGCGGTGGACTGCAAGGACCGCAGGATGCCGAGCCCGAGATGCATCGAGTTCCTCGGCTGCCGGCTGCGGGCTGCGTCCGGCTGAAACGAGGGGCGCGGGAAACCAAACCACCCGAAAGAAGCCACAAAGGGGGGTCCCAAGATCCAAGCCAACTAACAAAAGACAACAAGGACCGCAAAGGGCGGCGAGGTTTGTTTGGGGGTCCTTTTTGGTTTTGATGCGGTTTTCCAGAGACCAAATCCAACGAACAAACAAAACCGGCGAAACAACCACGTGTTCCCCACATCAAAACCAGCCAAAGACCTGCCAGGGCTTTGTGGGTTGCCGAGCCCCCGGATTTCCATGAGACAGAAGGGGCCAAATGGACAAATAGCACCTATAGGTAAACACCATCCAAAGCAACCGACCACAAAATCTGGAAGGGTACCTGAAACAAAAAAGACCGCCGTCATTACGTGGGCTGATCCATGTGAGGCTGACCATTCTCCAGATCCCCGAATCTCTGCCTTTTCTTCATGGCGATGAGCCAAAAAGCCACCCTCTAGAAATAAGAATACCATCTACCCTCTGACCAATTCGGGGAACGTGCCAATGCTTTGGTCTGAAGATTCGGGACAATCAAGGTGTCCACAAATGGCCCAAATTTTTGCGGGGGTCCCGACCGGAGCTGGACATCAGTCAGGTGGGGGATTTATGTCCACCAACCACTTTTGAGGTGGGTTCAACTCTGAAATTCGTAGCCGTTTGCCTCATTCTGCCACTTTCGGTTTGGATTTGCATCCGGAAACCAGTTCACTTCTTCAGGCGCCGTGATCCCGGTTGCAGATGTGCCCCTTGTGCAACCCCCCCCCCCGATTTCTGAGTCTCTCCCATGTCCAACCCCAACCAATCCAAACCACCACGCGTAGGGGACAAATGACATGCAGGAATCGAGCGTACACTTCATATGACGCGCAGTTGGCAGAGTGCTAACATGTGTTTGTTGTGTTGCTTAACTTGTCACGCAAATCAGCCCTACTTTTCTCCCCAGACATGATCTGATGCCACAGTGTCTCTTTCTCCTCCCCAAACATGATCTACTTTTCTCCCCAAGAGTGCAATAAGTGGCATCTGTTTTTTTTCTTCTTCTGATCTCATGGCACTCTTTTGCAAACCTGCCATCTGATCACCGCTTCTCTGAGGAACATTGGGGGGGGTTGATGAAAAGGTCCGATGAACCTGGAATGACCATGGCGGAAACCATAAGGATTCGAGGATGTCCGCCACGCGGGAAAACAATGACCACCGGAAAAAAAAAAAAAAAAAAAAAAAAAAAAAAAAAAACTCGCGCCTCAGCCCAAAAGACATATAGCCCATGTTACCCAAAAAGTTGAAAAGTTGTGTTTTTAAGAGGTAAGAATCACACATGTGCGTCGCACTGGGGGGATTTTCGGCCCACGGACGCTTTCTTGGATCCGCCCCGCCGCGCCGCGGCCGCGAACTCCTCGCCGCCCAGGGCCGAGGCGCTCCACGGCGCCGTGGAGCTCATCGATCGGGAGGCGCTGCGGAAGCCGCGCGGCCAGCTCCCCTGGGATCGATCACCGGGGGGGGGGGACGGGGGGGACCTGGGGGGGGGTGAGGTTTCGGGATCCTTGGTGGGTTCATAAGGGACCACCAAGAAGGGAGGAATACTTTTGGTCACCACAAAACTGGGCCGGGGGCCGGGGGAGAGGGGGGTTTTTCGCTGAACACCTGGATATTCTGCTGCAAGCGCGGCCAAACCCTTAAAGAAGTGGGGGTGTTTGTTGTTGAGGGAATTTATTTAGATTAATTCTATTTTCCCAGCCCAAATTTCGGGAGAACACCTGCATGTCTATTGCGCCGGCTTCAGCTGGGGGCCGCTTGCAAACAAGACTAGGCACCGGACCCTCCTTACCTCCGAAATCGGGACATGTTTCACCAGACCTCGCCCAGCCACAGCGAAAGTTGTCCAAACCATCTCGGAGACGCAAATGATTTGGTCCCACTCGTTCCTTGCCACCCGAAATCCGGTTCTGGGCCCAGCTCCCGAGGCCAAGAAAACATTGGGCCCGACCAACCCGGAGCCCCTCAGGATTTTCAGGATCAAACTTCGCCGCCGGACATCCGGAAAACTTTGGAAATGCTCCAAACTCAGCTTGTTGGTGTTCAGGCAGCAGGGAAAGAATTGGAATGACCCGAAAAAACACAATCCAACTGGGGGTGTCCTTTATTCGGGAATCCCCTTCCGGTTCATTCCATTTCAACACCCGGACTCCTTGTCATTCCCTACAGATAACGCCCGGCGACGGATCGATCTCCGGATCTGCTGGCAGATGAAGTGGAAGCTGTCCTGAGTCCAAAAGGGACCCACCACTCAGTAAATCCTCCGTTTGCGGATACGTCCCTAGGAAAAAATGAGAAAATATGTCCAGTGGTGACAGATTCCCGTTCAAACAACAGGGAGAATAAAGCATATTCTTCAGCAAATGGAAGACAAGGCCCATGGCAGTGGCACGCAGTGAAGCCGCGCAGTTTCAACCAAGCAAGGACACCAAAGCAGAAACAAAACACAAACACGTCCTTCGGACGCTTTATGGGTTTGTCTCCAAATAGGGAACCCCCAACAATTCAACAATTGCTGGCTTCCCTTTGTTTTCCCACCTGAAGGCACGGAACCTATCCATGCGCCTCTTTCGGGCGTGTCCCTTCGGACCCGTCGGGTTCAAGCTACGGGTACCATCGACAGACACGCCCGGACTGTGGGTACCAACGTTTACAAAGGCTTGAAGAGGCCCAAGCGTCGCTTGGGGTGGGTTTATGGGGTTGGCCTTTTTAGGCGGGTTTAGGATAGGTTCAGGTGGGCTTAGGGTTGGTTTAGGAAATGGATTAGGGCTGGTTTCTAGGGTTGGTTTAAGCTTGGTTTACGGCTGGTTTACATCAAATATCACTGCCCGGCATGGAAAAAAACACACACATTCCTGTCTAACTCCTGGGGGTCGTTGCTACAGCTTTTTGGTCCTTCCAAGCCGGTGGCTTCTCTGGGTCCCGATTCATCTCATGAAAATCATGGCAAGGGCCGAAATTTTGCTGAAGGTCCAAGTTGAAAATAATGGAAAAAACCAGTCCGGCTTGAAGAATGGATTCGAATCCCGTAGAGGAAGATTCTCCTTGCGAACCCGGGGGACTTTCTTCGTCTGATGTGTCGGGCCCCTTACAAACAAACGGGTCCAGCCCGGCTTTCCCTCCAAACAATCTTCGAAGGTCTGGAGAATGGACAAACAGACCTTCTCTACCCAAAAATCAACAAAGGCGGCCTAGAACCTCTTGACCCCAAACAAAACAAAACCAACCGTTCAGAAAGTCACAGAGTCTACCTTGAAGGCTGCCCAAACGGTCTACTAGTTCGCGGGACAGAACTTCTGTTGGGCTTAAACAAGGACGCCTTTGCACGGTTCCTGCTGCGGATTTTGCAGTGTGCAGCCGGGCGGCGTAGCTGCGGGTAAAGGGCCAGCACATGCCCCCCAGCTTGTTGGTCAGGAGCACCAACTGCATGTTTGCGCCTCTGGAATTCATGTCTCATGGGAGGAAGGGTGCGACGTGTCCGAAATGGAAGGTGTCAGCTTTTGTGTTGGAGGTTCCCCGATGAGGCTATGCCCGAAAGCATGACAGGGTAAGGAAACTCGCAAGCAGGTGAGATGGATACGTTTGACCCTGCAATCTTCTGATTGAAAAAGAGTCATTTCTAAGATAGACCGCCTAAGCGATGCCACTTGCACATATAGATATAGATGTAGCTGTAGACATAGATACGGATATAGATTTTGTATATAACTAGGCCGTAACCCCCTCACCTCGACCTCGACCTCTGCCAACCCGGGGCACAGTTTCATCCCATAGGTGTTTATTAGAAAGCCATTCCAAACATGATCTCTAAAAACAGAACCACACACCGAGAATCTTTGGACGCTCCCAAAACCGAGCTTTTTTGGAAAGTCCATGCCATGTTACCACCGGCTCCCCACCTCCAACCCACCCCACGCGCTAAAGCTAAAGCCCCGCGCTGGCGCCTGCGAAGGCCATGACGGTCTGCAGGGCGTCGGAGGCGTCCAGCGCCAGCCGCGAGGTCTCCAGCTGAAACTGCAGATCCTCGCCGCCCGCGCCGGCCGGTGGGAGGGGTCGGGATGGGCTCGGAGGCATCGGCGCGGAGGTCTGAAAGGAAGGCCCCAAAACGAAAACAAAAGGAGGTTCCTCGATGTTAGATGGGTTGGCCCCAAGTTCGTTTGACACGATCTTTGGACGTGCTGCATGGCTTGCATCCGGGTCACACCAAGGGACAAGTTCCTTCGATCTGCCCAAGGGAATCGTCTCGCAATACGCTTTGGCGACTGAAGGGGCGTCTTTGGCTTCCCTTGTGGCCCAAGCAGAGAAACTCAAATGAAGACAGAGGGTTTTGGAGGTATGGACTGCACAGGTGTTTCACGGGGTTCCAAAGGTATGCAGGTGACAAGCTTATATCGGTTGCGTACCTGCGCCTCCATACCTGCAAAATCCTTCAACCTTCCCCTCCCCCCCACCTGAAAATTTACCTCCTTTTTGACGCTGTGAAGAGACACCCAAATCAAGCGCCGCTGCCATGCCAAGACGAACCCCCTTTGCGCCAAGGAAACGATGGCTTCGGGTATCCATTTTTAGTTGCCGTTTGATCTCCAGGAAAAACCCGAAACTGCGGAGTCACGGCTGAACGAATCTGAGGCCCCCTCCTCTTTGCTTTCCTTTTCGTTTCCCCAAAGGTCTTCTTACAGGGTTCAACCCCTTAGGACAATTTGTTTTGGATGAGACGCAGGTCTCTTCAATGGTCCTAAGGTATCCTCCTCCATTTGTCCGTCCCACGACGACCGGACTGCCCCACACCTTGGTGGCGTTGCGGAAGTTCAGCTCCGGCAAAGGCAGCGTCAGCAGATGGGGGCAGTCCATGGACCTCGTGTTCTTTCCCCCGGTTCTTGGGGCTTGGGGCTATGTGGACTCCTGAGACCTAGGTTTCTCGAAGCTGGTTCGAGAGGATCCAGAAAGGGGTTTTGGGAATGGGGAATGGCATCCTGGAAACCAGAAGTTGGATCGGGACGATCGAAGGAACTGGGATCCAAAGTAGGTGGGCTCAATTTGATTGACAGAATCGCGGATTCCTCTACCCCAGAGGGGTTGTCCAAAAATTGGACAGAGTTGAATCCAGGACCAAAGATATCCCCCAGAAGTGGAGTTGAATCCTCTTGGATTGTCACCGTGTAAAGATATCTTTCAGAAGTGCAGTTGAAGCCTCTTGAATGTTACGTCCCTATTTGCCCTCTCGGTAACGTTTGGAGACAAAGGCTCTTGGTAACGTTTGCCAGGCTGGAGCTGGTCCTCCCTTTTCCCCCCTCCGGCCTCCAAAAGAAGAGGGGAATCCTCTTGACTTGTTTTGCAATGTATATTGTCGGATGCGAAACAAATCCTCTTGGCAAGATTTGCTACGTGTTCTGTGTGGAATCCCAACTTGGTCTGCCAAAATCTACCAGTGGTTGGTCACATGTCTCAGACGTTGAGAGCCGACAGAAGCCCCGCTTCGATCGGATCCGAATCTCTGGAGTGTTGAACCGGACGGGGGGCCATTTCGAGGCATGCCTTGAACGTTGGGTCGTATCCGGAAATGAAGGAACTTCAACCTGCAAGACCAAACCGAGCCATCCTGCAAAAAACCACCAGAACAAAAAAGAAGGAAAAAAAGGGGGAGAACAAAACCAAAAAGCACCTGTTCACCAGAAAGAAAAAAAAAAAGAACCTGCGGAAACCCGATGTTCTGGTTATATGTGGCGAAAGAAAGCCACGATAGGTTTGTACGCGTGGTCACCAACCCTTTGAACAGCCCATATTTTTTGTTCAGCGCCTTGACAGGTCCCATTTGGAGGGTGATTTGGAGAACCCCAAGAGAATCTGGGCAGGTCGGCGTAGGATTTAAAACTCACCAAACCAACTAAACATGTGACTAACTAAACTTGCCGTCTGTGTTGGCAACCCTGTAACGGGTGTGGCTCAACAACCAGCCATTATCAGCCATTACAACTCCGTTTTCCTACCTGACTCCCAGGCTGATTTGGATAAAAAGCAAGTGGGGAATGAGGGGAAGGCCATAAGCTGAGTTCTCTTCTTGGCTCCTTTCGGCCTCACCAAAAGATGCCCCACCTGGATCCGTTTTTTTTTTTTTTTGACAGGGATGCAAAACTTCTTTGGGTGTTGGCTTCAGCGCCGTGCAAAAGCGACCTTCTGCCTTGGCAGGGCTCGGGAGGGATCCGGGGCTGCGTGACACCCTCGGCGATTGTTTTTTTTCGGTGTCCGAGGCGCATCTCGCGGGCTCATGGAGAAAAAAAAGCTGAAGGCTCTCTGCCCTTTTCCGCCAGTGTTCCGGGTTTCCGCCCTCCAAGCAAACAGGGTGAGGTTTTCAAGTGGTTGCTTTTGGCTGCTTGGGAGTTGGTTCGACTTTGTTCGGGACGCTGAAAAATCCGGAGCGTCAGAATTCCACCCCGATTTCCCAGACTTTCGGTTGGAAACCCCCAAAGGAACCGAAATCCTGAAAGGTTGCCGCAGGATTATGGGGATGAAGCCACCATATATTAAGCTTCAACTCCTTTTTGTTGAAAGGTTTGGCGGCTGGTGGCTGGTTTGGGTTTTCGCGGTGATGGTGTGGTTGGCCTGCCATGTCTCTCAGCTTGAGATCGAGGTCTGGACGCGCAGCGACTCGAGAAATCGACAGAAGTTTGGTTCGCAGCCCGTTAGGGTCAAAGGCCCACAGCGATCCAGCCGGGTACCCACAAAAAGAACCGTGGATCATATGGAACCTTCAGTGCGTTTTTCTTCGAAGGCATCAAATCGAGGCGAAAGGATGGTGGACTTGCGCTACGAAAAACTTGCTGGTGCTCAGAAGGGAATGAGGGAATAATCCCTACAAACCATCCAACTGGTGGTTTCCTTCAAGGGAATCCCCAGGGTCATTCCATTTCTCATTCCCTAGTGAGCACGAGCAAGAAAACTGGATTCGCAAGTCGCCGCTCACCGCTCTAGTCCCTTAAGCAATACACTCTCAGTGTTCACTCGTGCCTCGCTGGCACGCTCACTGAGCTGTCCCTAAGGTCCAATCCCCATTAAAGGAAATGGCAACTTGGGATCCAATCAAACGAGCGATGGTTACATCTGGAAAGCAACGGTTGCATCAATTGACCCGACCGGATGTTTGTTGAGTGATTCGAGTCAAGAATCGGTCGCAAGTCAGGTAAGCCACGGTGCGTGTAGTCTTACCCAAGCATGGCTTTATGATACTGGTTGCCAGGATTCTTCTTTTTGAATCCCAGGTTGCCACTAGGGGATGAGGACGAACTTTCCTACGTGCGTTTTCTTGAGGAACTCCGTCTGGGCCTCCACGATCTGGCCCAGGGGGTAGGTCTTGGCAACCACCGGCTTGATCTCGTTGCTCTCCACGTAGCGTACCTGAAGATGGCTCGAGTCGTTTGTTTTTTCCTTTTTCTCCCGCCGAACAAATGAGTCATAATCAAAACCCGGTATTAAAATGGTCGACCCAGAACCATGGTTCAAGAATTATGAAGGCGGCCGCAGCTATTTGTGGAACAAATATTGGTTGCTTTCTGCTCCCCTGCGAACAGTGAATAACTTTCAGTGGTTTAATACGGAAAACCCATGAGTTGGCAAAAAGTTAAAGTCCTAACATCCAAGCAAAATGCACCAAAGAAGTGGCAGTGGCTCCAATTTCTGTTTGGGATCTTTGGCTGGTTTTACAGGGAAGCCAAAAGGAAAACCCCCAAAGGGCTGGACATCATTTCCCGGGCTTCGTTGGTCCGCTGGATGTCCAACCCTTCTGAATAGCTCAACGTGCCAAAAGCTGTTGACGCCTTGCCGCGCCCATCATTCCCAAAGGTTCAAGCAGGGGTCATTGGATTCTCCCCGCAGAAAGTTGCAGCTTACTGGTGGGTTTCAGCAACAATACCACTTTGGGAGGTTCAAACAAGAACGGGCCCCACTACAGTCTAGTCTCTTTCGATCAATCCTTGAAGATAAGAGGCCTTCAAGATAGTAGTCTTCCAGAACCTCCGCACTTCCATGATTGGAGACACGGTAAAGCTCCGAAAAAAGAACACAGGAACCAAAAAAAGGTTGCTGCCCAGAACAAATCCACGTTCCCCCCAGGTATAGAGAAAGATCCCAAAATTGAACGGGTGGCTCGTATTTTTCTTTCAGGTTACCCCCAACATAGATTGTTCGGGTTTCCTTGTGGCTTGGAGTCCCAAGGGGGGGGGGTCCGTCCAGGGAGGTTCCCTAATGCTTTATAGGGAACTTTCAACCCGAGATGGGGTCAGCTACCCACCGCCCAGAACGTAGCTATCCATTTCCCGGATTCCACCCAAAACAGGGACCTTTCGCTCAAAAAAGATCGGACGGACCACAGCGGCTTCCGAGATTCCTTTTAAAGCCAACCTTGGACCCCTCCAGGTTGATTTCCCTTCGGCGTTAAAACCAACCTATCCCCATCCACGTGGTTGGTTCTCTTTCGGCTTCTTCACTCCCAAAGGGGAGACCCAGACACAGGTGACCTTTCGGCCCTGCTAAATGGCATAAATCTAAACCAGTGGTGTCCCCAAATTTTAAAGCTAGGGGAAACACACGTGTTGTTGCCCAAATTCTAGCTAAACCACTGACAAGGGAACAAACCCTAGCTATACACCATCTACTTCTGTCCCAAAGTAACCTCAAAAGGGCACCCAGGTCTTAAAGCTAGGGGAAAACACATGTTGGACCCCAGGTTCGTTTCCTGGTTGTAAACCCAGTAAAGCACCCAGCTTCCGAGCTACGAGGTTGGGGAACACGGGCTCCTCCCACGCGGTGGAGCCGATCAAGCGCAGGTCCCTCAGGTACAACGTCCTCGCTCGCTCCGAGCTCCGCATCGACCGGTTTTTCCCCGCGTTTCCTGTGGGTTCCCGGGGTGTGCGTTTTGTTGTTTCCCCGTGTTTTCTTGGGCGCCCTGTTGCGAGAAGGGAATGATTCGGGAATGAACCCAGGTGGCCCCAAGGAACCACCAGTTGGATGGTTTTTCAGTCATTCCATGTCTCATTCCCTGCTGAGCACCATTAAGTTGACCAAACAAAAGGTGTGCTTTTTGGTGTTGCCTTGGGTGTTTCCTTTTCCCCGTTTATGACCAAGCAAAAGGTACTTCCTCAACAGGAACCACACACATCTTGGCAGTCCCAGCAAGTTTCCATACGGTGTCTTTTGTCAGGGGACAAAACGAAGATGGCTTTGGTATTCCTTTTGGTTTCCTTTAGAACAACAAACACTTGGCTGCTGTTGACCCCCCTGCAACAAGTTTAACTTTTTGGGGGTTTAGTGGAAAGGAAAACACCTTTATTTCCCAAAAAGTGAGAGTCTGAAGATCCGACCCATTTGTTGGCAAAAAGTTAAAGTCCTAACATCCCTTGGCAAAATGCACCTAAGAAATGAGTGTGGCTCCGATTTCTGTTCCGGCTTCTTGGTTGGTTGTTTAAACGCACGCCAAAAAGGGAGAACCCCCCAAAGGCGCCCGTGCCGAGTGAATTTCTTTGAGAAGCCTGGGCTGGACATCATTCACCGCTGGATGTCCAACCCTTCTGAAAAGTTCCCAAAGCGAACCGCACCCGTTCTCGGCCGTCCTGAGATCCAGCTCCACCAGCGGTCCGCCGATGGCGCCGCTGGTGACGTAGCGCCCGCCGATTTTCAGGCAGTCCACGACATCCCCGAAGGCGAGGCCGCCCACGTTGTCCACCACCACGCTGACCCTGGGAACTCGGCCCAAGGTTGTTTTGGGGTAAGGGTAAGACGTGGCAAACCACTACTTATAAGGTGGGTAAGACGTGCCAAACCAAGGGAACAACACGACTTATTCCGGATAAAACCGTGCTATGTCGAACCATTGTGGGTCATTTTTCAAGGGTGTAGTACAACAACCAATAGAATGGCAAACCAAGGGAACACAACACGATTTATAAGGTGATGCTTTTTGGAGGGGAGCAGTGAGGAAAGCCTTCTTGGTGTTGGCTTAAAGGGAAACCCAAAGGAAAGTCATGCCATGTTTGTTTCCTACAATGGGGTTCATTTCCTAAAATGGCAAGGGGGCAGCCTGGTGGTAGAGTAAGCAACAGCTGCAAAAGTTTCACTCAACAAATTACTCCCAGAAAGAGCCTAGTTGGTGGGAAACAAAATCATATTCCCCAAGAAGTTGCCAAGCTTAATTGCGCAAGCCTACTACAAGCATCAGGGATTCAATCCCAAATCTAAACCACCAACAAGTTGTCAAGTTTACTTGTTGATATGTTGTCCCTGGATTTTGTGGGGTTCATTACACTTGGAGAAGGCGCCCCCCTATTAATCAATCAGGAGACAAATAACCCGGTAGGGCGCCACTTTTAATTTGAACACCATGTCGTTGACTCGGTGTTTCTCCCCAAAGCACGCTCGAACGTGTTGCAGCAAGCTCGTATTTTGGGCCGACTTCTTCTGTTTAAAACGACATATGATGGTGAAGGCGCAAAACTTAGAAATATGTGCGCCATCCAATCTTCTACTACTTCTCATCAAACAACTACTTGTTGAAGGAGCAGGTCATTCAAACAGCTGGACTGCCCCATACTAACCTTCATCCACCCGGGTTTTGAGCACGTTGGCTATGATGTTGAAGGCGCTTTTGCAGCCCGTGCCCCGTCTTTTGGGGATCCATTTCTCGCCCATCCGCCCCGCCCGGGGAGCATCCGCATCCCAGGCGCGTGCCCTTGAGCGCAGCAATGGTGGCTTTCCAGTCCGGGTCTCCGTGCCGGCCGGCCAGCACCTGGTCCGCGCCAAGGCTGGCTTCCTGGAGGGAGGGCTGCAGATGCGTTGAGCAAGCTTTTTAAGTTGTCGGAGCTGAAAATGCTGCCTTTTCTCTTGAAACCTCTTTTTTGGCGGGTCTGATGTTTGTCTTGAGGGGCCCCTCCACGGCTGGTTTCCCTCCAATAAGGTTAACGTAAAATCAAGCAGGGGGTTTGACACACCCAGTAAAGTGACACCCTCCCATGGAACCTTTTTGCGAATTCGGGAAGTAACAAATAGGCACAAACCCACCAGCAAGAACGGACAGCTTCGTTACCCCCAGCGTTTCTTAAGTTTTTCAGTGATACTTCCAGGCTTAACATCAACAAATATTCATTCAACTTCTAATTTTGTATTCTTCAGCAAATGCCAATGGAAGGAAACCACGGATTTGCCAGTTTAGCCTCCAATTATTTTTGAGACATTCCCAAGCATCCTCCCTCCAACAATCATGGAAGCCGACGATCGGAAGGGTTTGGAAACTCTGTTCCTTTTGAGGGACCCCCTGTGTCCACTTCCAGAATTCTTGAAAAGAGGGAAAATGGTTCAGCCAATAAAACCACACCCAATGGTCATCCCATGTAAAGGACCCTTTGATCAACCCCCATTTTTCTGCTCGGAGAAGCGATGATCAGATGGCAGTTTTAAAGGGAAATTGTTTTCCAAACAATTTGATTCTCAAAATGGGCTCAATACATTTAAAGGTTTTGCCGGGGTTGGGAAACATACGACCTATTCCTCCAAGTGGTTGGTTTCCTTTCAAAGCCAGGGTCAGATCAACCACGGGTTGAACCTCCAAATACTTTTCAGCCAGCAATTCACTGGTGGTTCCACAATAACGACCACTCTTGGAGGTTCCAAAACTGGGAAAAGGGCATCTCCCGCAATTCTCTAGTGGTTTTCCCCACCAACAAAAAAAGTGGAAACATGGAATGTCCCGCCACTTTTTCCGGATTTTTCCGCCACCAAAACAGGGAAACAATGATTCTTCCCGCCATGTTGTCCGGGATTTGTCAGATCCAACCCCCCCCCACCCCCGCCGTTTTTCCGCCACATTCCGCCACCAAACCAGGGAAAACATGCATTTCCCGGATTTTTTGGAGTCCTCCAACTACTTTTGAGTGGCTTTCCCACCATTTTTCCCGGGTCGGGTCCAAACACCCCGACCCATGAATTTCATACCATTTTCCCCCCCCGGATCCTCCAACTACTTTCTCCCCCCGCCCCCCGCCCCCCCGGGTCCAGCTGCGCCAGCTTGGCGCGGCCGCAGAGCGCGGTGACTCGGGCGCCGCGGCGCTTCGCCAGCTGAACCACCGCGGAGCCCACGCCGCCCGAGGCCCCGGGCACCAGGACGTGGTCCTTCGGCCCCACCGCGGCCTGGCGGGGCGCCCGGAAAAGGGGGGGGGGCTTTTGTTGTTGATTTTCTTGTGGTTGTTGATTTTGTTGTGGTTGTTGTGGTTGTTGAGGTTGTTGTGGTTGTTGAGGTGAGGTTGTTGTGATTGTTGTGGGGGGGGGGTACTGTTTTTGCTTTCCTTTTGATGGTTTTTTGTTTTGTGGGGGGGGGTCTGCGGGGGGCTCCGGGTTAGGCGGGGAAAAACGCCACACGCCCAAAGGATGTTAATTTCCAAAAAACCTCCGGAAACCCACGGAAAACGGCTGGTGATTGAAAAGAAGGTTGGTTGGACAGAATGGGGAAACAACGAGTTAAGGGGTGTTTCGTTGTTTTTTTCTTGTGGCCACTCCAAATCGCTCCATATTTGGACATCCGGCCTGCTTTGCCATGAGCTGAGGGAAAAGGGGCTCCAAATGGTGTTCAGGGCTTGCTCCTCTTTGTTGTTTGTGACCCCTATAAAATAAAACCCAAACCTCCGAAACAAGCGACACCTTCCAAGCCCAGAAGGCAAAACC
>CAUJNA010000626.1:0-12500 GCA_963377175.1 Effrenium voratum | reverse complement strand
TGTTGTTGTTGTTGTTGTTGTTGTTGTTGTTGTTGTTGTTGTTGTTGTTGTTGTTGTTGTTGTTGTTGTTGTTGTTGTTGTTGTTGTTGTTGTTGTTGTTGTTGTTGTTGTTGTTGTTGTTGTTGTTGTTGTTGTTGTAGTTGTTGTTGTTGTTGTTGTTGTTGTTGTTGTTGTTGTTGTTGTTGTTGTTGTTGTTGTTGTTGTTGTTGTTGTTGTTGTTGTTGTTGTTGTTGTTGTTTTTGTTGTTGTTGTTGTTGTTGTTGTGTTGTTGTTGTGTTGTTGTTTGGTTGTTGTTTGGTTGTTTGGTTGGTTGGTTGGTTGGGTGGGTGGGTGGTTGGTGGGTAGGTGGATGGGTGGGTGGGTGGGTGGTCGTTGTTGTTGTTGTTGTTGTCGCTGTTGCTGTTGTTGTTTTTTTGTGTTTCATGGGGAAACGAAACGGGTTGGGTTGGTTAAGGGTGAAAGGGTGGCGGTTTGTTGTCTTTTCTTTTCCATGGGAAACAAAAACGGGGTGGGCTGGGTGTTGGCTGACCTCCAGTGGAGGGTGTTGTTTTTCCCCTTTTTTTCCAGGGGAACAAAAACGGGCTGGTTGGTTGAGTTTGAAGGGTTGGCTGTGGTACTCCTTTTTTGGGGATTGGTGGAATTTCAAGAAGAACCCAAGTCCCAAAAAGTGGACACCAGGGGGGGGGGGGCAGAATCCGCTTATCTTGCAACCGGGCAGCATATCGTAACCCCCATTGCCTACCGTCACCACCGCGTACATCAACTCCGGAATCGAACCTGCCGCCATCCGAAATGGACACGGATCTGATAAAATGGGCAAATGTTCTGCTGCACACTTTTTCAGTGCCAGCACTGGAGCCACCACATGAGCGAGCTCTATTCAACCGTGCACATGCTACAAGGCTACGCGGTCTTGCCATGAGTGGAACTAATTGAACTGGCTCGGGAACGAGTGCTGTCCCCGCAACTAGCTCACCGTCGCCGGGCGGTCAACCCAAGTCGTGTGTTGCATCCAGCAAAGTGACGTCCGCCAAAATGTCTTTGGTGGATTGAAAAGAAACCGAACACACCCTCATTCCTGAGACCTTTGGGTTTTTGTGGAACCAGGGCTCAAAACATGTGACAAACAAAGACTGGACCTGCCTATTTTGCCCAAACAACCCCCCCTGTTTTGTTGGCTCTGGACCACTTGCAGGGCTGTGTCTTCAGGAAAGAGTCGTGCATGACTCACACATACTGACACATTGCTCAGGATTTCGGAGCCCAGTAGAGCTATGGGCATCCATCCTGGCTCTCGAAATAGATTTGGACCCGAAAAAAGGTGGCGTTCCTTTCGATTTCGTTCCCCTTGAATCAACCTTTGAAAGGGTACCAGCGCCCGAACAAAACCAGCCACACCCACCGGTATATTGTATGTATATGTATATATAATGTATGTACATATGTATAATACATATATACATTATATATATACACGGATTTGCCGCTTTTTCCTTGCATCACATTCCCTGAAAAGGCGCACGCAGGTCGCTTTTGTCCCGCTGATTGCTTCGTTTTCGGGCTTCCGGCGTGGTTGAGCCAAATGGTTTCGAGGCCCTCCATGTGGGCCGCACCCACCTGAGAGTTTCGGGCTGCGAGGTGGGTTTTCCGGTAGGGCTTCCCTTTACCGCCCAAAGGGGCACCAACTCTAGGCGCGCCCGCTTGCCTCCCAAGGGGATTTGCTGATATCACGCCTACGTCCTGGATGACTTGGTAGGCCCGCAATTCCATAGGCAAGTGCGGCTGACCAAAATGGGAGAATTGTGACCTTCACCCAACCCAACTGTAAGCGGGATGTAAGCGGGATGTAAGCGGGATGTAAGCGGGAGCCATCACTGATTCCCTGTGGTTGAACAAAGGGGAATGGGCACGTTTTGTTGCGGCGCCTGACCAAGCAGGAACTCCGCACCAAACATCCCTCTAGACGAACCAATCAATTGAAATGGGTGCCCTTCAAAAAAAGGGATGTCCGCTTGGATTCCCCTTCATACATCTTCACACCATACCGGGAACCTCAATTCTGGTTCGGCGCCTGTTTCATGCACCCTTGGCTGAGCCCTTGGACCTCAAAACCAAAAATCAGTTCATGATCCTTTGGGAATGCTGCGTGTAGCATGCAATTATGCACCTTGTAATTGGTGGGATGCCCCCTAAGCTTCTTCTACGAAGGTTTTGATTGTGGCCGGTGGATTCATCCAGCCTTTCCCCAGCTTGAATGCATAGCTGCAATCTGAGGATCCGGATCACTCTCTTGGAAGCATGAGGCAACCAAAAAAGTGTCCACCTTTGCCATCAGGAGGTTCCACTCTTGAAATTCGTATCATTCACCGCAACCGTAGCCTTTCCCATCCGAGGGAATGTAAGCCAAAACCTGGCAAGCGCCACCTTTCCTTTTCGATCCCAGTTGCAGGGGGCTGATCCTTCGGATGGTCTCCCGATCTGGAAGCCTCAGGAGCTCAGGTCATGCCAAGCGGCGATCATCCGCCAGCACCCGGGTCCCAACTTCTCGGCAAAATCCCTTGGTACGGAAGCCAAAAAGGCCGTGGTTGGGAATTGGGAGTTCGGCTGGCAAAGATTCATTGAGACAACCTGGAACAAACAATTACGTCCGAACATATCAGCAACATGCACATGTAAAGAAGACCACATCCCAGTATGAAACACATATCCGAAAGCAAACAAACGGTTGCTCCCGGGCGACCGTTTGTAAGGAGGATGAATTCCAGCAGAAACAACAGGGTTGCTTCAAAGACCCGCAATGCGTGGGACTGAGTACTACACGGGCCGCCTTGGTAGAGCCTTGCCATTGTCGAGCTTTCCTACAACATTCACAACCATCCCCTGCAACCGCAACCTCAAGTGAAAGAGGTGTGCTTTGATTCCTCTAACTTCTCAGTGATGAGCCCATTGTATTTTGTTGGCAACAAATGCGGACTCATGGGGCAAGCCGCAATTCGATTGCATGGACTGGACATTTGAAGATTTGACTATTATTTAACACGTTCATGCATGGCACCAGTGCATGAAATTGGTCATGACTGATGTCAGCTCAACAGAATATCACGTACCAAAGGATGTCAATGCAGCCTGCGAACACATATTGGACTGATATTGGTCATGCGTTTATCAGCTAATTGGAGTGCAACACGCAGGGGGAACACCCAGACCTTCAAATTGATTAGGGTAGGGAGTAATTATTCATCAATCATTGATTCACTGTATTTGCACAAGGTGTCCATGTCACGCGAAAATGCAAGTTGACACGAGTTGACACCAGTTGACACAAGTCACACAAAGGAAGTGCCAGAGCCGAACCGAAGCAACCACAAATTTTGGCGCTGACAATACATTTCTTCAAATTGGCAATACCAAAAAAAAACGTCTCCTTCCGAAAAAAAAAAAAAAAAAAAAAAAAAAAAAAAAAAAAAAAAAAAAAAAAAAAAAAAAAAAAAAAAAAAAAAAAAAAAAAAAAAAAAAAAAAAAACAAGACGCCAGCATAGACCCCAAATAGCGAACAATCCCACCAGCACCTGCTGTCAATCCAAAGCAACGTCACCAGCACACCAAAACAGCAACGCACCAGCACCCCCAATCTGCATGCCCCATAGCACCCAGCCGTCAATCTCGCAAATCACTTTCCCCTCTTTATTAGAAGGAATTTCGCAAGCTCCGTTGGTTTCTCCTCTTGCTGCGGCCTGACTCAGTGCCTCTGGAAAACCATCTTCTACGCGTACCCTCCCACAAATGCCGTCCACTCTGAACCCACGAAACTACCAAAAAAACACCCAACAGAATAGATACTTTTTACTATGAAACCACTGTGTGCTGGGTGTCCTAAGGTTTTGGGGTCCGAATAGCGGTCCGAATATCTTTTTTTTGGGGATATGTGATCACACGTGCTGAGGCGCCGGCTTGTCGATCCCCTCAGCGTCCAGGATGGTCGGCAGCGACCTCCGTTCCAGGACGTTCCGGGGCTGGGGATATGACTGCGCGTATTGAGAAACCTGCCCCCTGTTTGGCTGTTCGCAAAGAAGCCAAGAGATAGCCGGGTCCATGGTTACTGGGTTCATTCCCTCCCCTCCTCTTCTTTCTTCTTGGACTGGTTAAAAGGAAGCCAAGAAGGAAAACCAACCATGTCGAAGGGGAAACTTTTCTCATGAGGTCTTCTTGGTGGATGTTTACAGGGAAGCCCAAAAGGAAAACCCAACTTTTTGTGGGGTGCGAATTTCCTGAGCCAAAAACCGCACCTCGTTTTCCCAAGTCCCAAGCGCGCTTCGGACAAGAAGCTGAGATCCCCTGCTCGCCGGACGTGACGGACCACCAGTCCTTCAAGGCCTCCGATTGCGACTGTCGGAACCTCCGAAACGCCACCCTCATTGCTGGTATTTGGGAGGAACGAAGGAAGCCACAAAGGACCCCCACAAGTCCTTTGTAAACGAGAGTGGTCCAGGTTCGTTGCCGGGCATTTGGGGCCGTTTCTAGGCCCACACACCTTCAAAAAGGGTGTGTGGCGAGTCTGTGAGCCTCCCAAACCCCATGGTGAATAATCAAAAAAGGGACATCTATGCCACAAAAGATCTCAAAGGAAAAAACAACGAGGCCCCAAAATCGACTTCCACAGGGGTTTTGGCTTTCAACATCGCCTTAAGATATCTGATCGACCTCGGGATCAGCAGTTGGAAAACTGCGGGATACCAAAGCAAACTGCCAAACATGGAATAAGTCTTCTTTTCCGTTTACAAGGGTTCGTTGTGGACCCACACCCATATGAAGGTTCTGGGAACCAATCCAAGGACCACCTCTGAAATGTTTGCCGCCGTTTCTGCAAGACCTGGTGGATGGGGTGGTGCAAAAGAAAAGGGAGCCTCAAGCTGGCGACGGGAAGGATTCAAATACATCCATGCTTTCCTCACCAACCACCGTTCAAGCAACAGGGGTTAAAATAACCACCGCTGCTTGCCTCAGGACTTTCGTCTGCTTGCCTCAGGACTTTCATCAACTAAATTGGCAGCCATCATTTTCATGGGAGATGTACCCGACTAACCTTCTTCTACGGGTTTGGCCAGTGGCTCGCCCCTGTTTGGGTCGAACATGAAGTTGGACCAAACTGAAGCGCATCAACAAAAGCACGTGCTCAACACGGCCTAACTTGACTCTGAACGAACAGAGAAACGCGGGTGGAGAGGGAAAGCTCTCTGAGGGGGGAAGTCCGAAATTGCTTCCATGGACGACGCCATGGTGGGTCCCCCCAAATCCACGCGTAGGAATCGCAAGGGCTCTGCTTTCCATGCAACGGAACCAGAAACGATGGCGAACGGCTGCGTTGGACCACAGGTCCGCGCAAGGACGAAACGTGGCCCTGTGCAGGCACTTTGGCTGCATGTGCGCAAACCACCCCGGCCGCAATGCTGGTACGGAAGCGAGTTCAGAGCAGATTTGGAGCGGGGTTGGCGACGGCCATTGGCACGGCCATGCGCGCACTGCTTCGCAACCTTCAATCAGCCAGCCCTCTGCGCACTTTGGGCGGGTGGACCCAAAAAAACTCGTGTGTGTGTGTGTGTGTGTGTGGGTGCGTGCAGACCGTTTGCACTTCGCTCGCACGACCCTCCGACCCTCCGCGGACTTTCGGTGAGACGACCCTACAAAGGGGAGCGTGCTCCAGAGAGCGAGAGAGAAAGAGCAGAAAGAAGACCCCAAGCTCTGACGCACTTTACAATGTATGGAGTTGTATCAGTATGCAACCGGCACTGCACAAGGATAATTGATTTGAAAGCAATTTCAAACAGAACTTAAAATACACACCATCCTCCACATTGATGGCTTGCCTTGCGCAATTTTCCTGCAAACCGATCAGACTAAGAAACGATGACAAAGGTGCTACAGGCATGTTGAAGCTGCCACAGTGTACTGCACACTCTCTCTGAGAATGAATAGTTGTGTCTTGTTAAGCTGGAGCTGTCAGCGTGCACTGCGCTTACTACGTGTTTAGTCAACAAATACGACTTTTCAAGATGTTGAAGAACATAGGATGTCCTTCACAAATTGCTGTTAAATGTTCCTTACATGGAATTGAAAAGTAAGCGCTTTAAGATTGAGTGACTTCAAAGAGCTGTTCGAATATGGTGTTTCTTCCAATCTGCGTCTTGAATAGATCTTGCAGGCCTGGAGTGTAAGTGACCCAAACCCAGGTCCATGATTGGGGGGTGCCTACACATGTATATGCTAGGTCCTCCAGAAGAGAGGTTAGAATAAGGGTGCCCTTTGTTCTGTAGTCTATTTTAGTAGGGGAACCCTCCCCCAAAAAAGAAGCGGTAAAAGGGCACTGCTGGGGGACCTTCACATTCTCCGTGTGGCTTCAGACTGAGGCGGAAACGGGTGGGTCCATTCCCACGTGGTGGGTCCATGGGGTCCAGCTTCACCCAGTCCACCTAGTCCACCTAGTCCACCTAGTCCCACTGAACCGAAGCTAAAAAAAATGTCAGCTTTCTCACTAGAGCCCATTCCAGAACGGCTCCTAAAGAAACTGTCTAGTTGCTAAGAAATGACCTTTTTACTTCTTACACAAAAACTAACGAGCTTGAAAACAATAAATAGAATGCAATGTGGCAATGTGCTTCTTCTTCACCTTCCGAGGTCCCAAGATTTTGACCCGAAAGAGAAAACAGGGCTGCCCCCTTTTTGGTTCCTGCCACACGAGAAATTCAAATAAGTCCATCTCCAAGAACTACGACATCTAGGGTTGAGGACGTAAAAAACCGGTTACTTTGCCATAGAGTCATACATACTGTGTATATTTTATAGAGAGAGAGAGAGAGAATACCTTTGGATTGTATCACAGTGACTCACCCAACGGCTATCAACCAACCGACCTTCGACGCCCCTTTCTCTGGCACGCTTGCCATTCGGCAATAGCTCAAAGCGTTCGGATGGACTGTCGCACGGCCGAAGAATTTTCTCATTTCGGCGCACGGTGGGAGACTTCCGGGAACCCTTTTGGGGGGGGGGGGGTAGGTACGTTACTGGGGGCGGGTAGTTGAGAGCCCTTAGGGGAGAAACGGGTTCCTTAGGCCTTAGGGAGCCCTTAGGGAGCATCCCCCCGTTGGACCACCCCCCCTAGGGACTCCGTAAAGAGTGAATCCTCGCCACAACTACACCATCTTGTGCACAATTCCAGGGGTTGATTCCCCATTCCTTTCAGTCATCGTTTTTTAGAAAATCAGCCATTTCCCCAGAGTTTTTGGCGGTTGTCTAGAAAAAAGGATCCCTGGGGAAGGTACCCCTAGAACAATGCGCCTACAATGCTTTCTGCCAAACTACTAAACCTGCTCTCGTCAGCGCTCCTTTATGGAAGGCTTGTCAGGCAGTTTCATTGTCGCACGCGTCGCGACCAAGCAGGCGAAGCCAAACATCGGCAAGCTGATGTGTGCCGGAAGAGTTCCGCAAGAGGGCGAGAGGCAACCGCCAACCTCAGCTTTCTCTACAGTCTCACAGTTCTTTCGAGGGGGAACTTCCATTTCCGTTCTTTCCAGGGATCCTTTTTTCTAGAAAACCACCAAAAACCCTGGGGAAATGGCTGATGTTCGAAAAGAACGATGACTGAAAGGAATGAGGAATCAACCCCTAGATTCTTTGGTGATGTGTCCAATCTCCAGCCACACACATACACCCAACAAAAACCTGTCTTCATCTTTCACCACTTGTTCACTTGACAGCCGTGTGATCACCCAAAGGGAAGTTGACACGCGTTGACTGAGTGGCCCATTGTTTGCCAACGAAACATCCCATTACATCACGGAGCGAAATCCGATCGCAGCACTTTCAAATCATTCCAGGGTTTGTTAGGTCGGTGATGTAGGATTCTACCCATCCACAGTCGCACACCATACGACCATACGACCCAGTTGTCGATTGCCTTTTTTAGCTCTGCGCACTTCGAGCAGCCTGATTCTTGCTGCTAGGACCTAGGACCGGACAAGCGAGTTTCCCAACATTCATCCCAGTGGCCTGCCATGAATTTACATTGCAAATATACCACAGTACGAAGTGTTTTGGGAGGTCCCTCAAGATTGCCCCAACACACCTGAGAAAGGTTGCCAATTCAAGGTAGTTTACTTCATCACTTCATCCTCAACTTTATACCAGCATCATCGTTTTCACAACATTGCCATTGGCTTCACAACATCATCGGCTTTACAGCTCTTTCACCGCCACAACGCTGTTGTCGAAGAGTCGTGTGACTGCTCAAGCATCTTCCACCAAAGATACGAAATTGTTTGGCACAAGAAGAACTCGCAGATGCACCACCGTCACTACCAGCTCATTTGGGCCACAATCAAAACCTGGTACAAAAAGATCGTGAACCCAAAACCATGTAAAAACAATGAAACGGCGGCGGCACCATTTCTGGCAAGGGGATTGTCCCTTACCGCTTCAATTCTCCGGGTTTGGTTGCGACTCATGTTTCCTTGACAATCGAAATGTCCCGCTCGCCGCTCGAAACACAAAACCGCTTCAGTCACCCCCGACGGGCCCCAACCCGAAGCGAATGCATTCGCCAGTTTGAGTGGCCCGGGCCATGATCTCACAGGTGGGAAGGGCAATCTTCTGGTATCGCTCGGGGAAGATCTGAGCCAGCGCCACGTAGATGGTGACCTGAGTTTGGACAAAAATTTGGGCCCAAACGGAGAAGTGTCGATTCGGTGGAGTCGGTGGTGTTTTTTGGATTCGTTCGGTTGCAGGGTGGGATGAATGGGACGACTGGGAAGGGGTTAGGGACATCTAGCCCAAAGAACCAAGACTTGGGTTGGAATGGCCGAAGTTTGCTCGAACCTTTCGCCTACAAGACGATAACAGAAAAGCCGTCAGGCATGTCGCCTGAAGGGAGCCCAAAGCGGTCTACACCGCAGTCCAAGACCCACTTGGTAGGTACAGCCGCCAAGTTCTAAGCGCGAAGCCGGGCAAACAGACCTCCTGGGTTTTGAGCAAGGTGAAGTCATGAGTCATGTGATCGTCATATCGTTTTTTATCGTCATGTCACGCGGGAATTGGAATGGCATCAATAGTGTCAACAGCCAGACATGTAGACAACTGAAAGACCCAAATTTGGTATCTCGTCTCACCATCTCAAATGTTTAGCTCCGACCGTCAAATCCTGTATGACCTGTATGATATGGTTCGTTGTTCCATCTACCAAACCGCCCATCGCTGAAACCCTGAGGATCCAAGCAATGGAGACTTGGGGCCCAAGGAAACCTCAGAACATTGTTCAGAAGCTCAAAACTTGAAAAACGTCTTTCATTGGAGGAGAACCAAAACAAAGGTTGGCGGGTGAGATGCGGTGCGGGGACATGGCCATGGGTCAAAAGCCAAATCGTACCCCCAGTGACCATCCCAATCCCCATAGCCCAAAATGGGTGCGCCGAAAACCCACAAAAAATCGGATCCCAAAACGGTCACATGGGGTTGCCACAGCCACATGGTCTCAGCTGCAACTCCACTTGATGCGAGTCACAAAGACCACCGAGAGCGCCATCCGCGCCAAGATGGCCATGGCCATGGTGAAGGCGCTATCTACCTCCAAACCGTTGGGGATTTTTCCGGGGACAACCTGCCGAACCTTCGGGACCCAGTTTCCTTAAAAGGAAAACCCCCGAACGTCCAGGTTCCAGGTCTAAAATGGTGGGAGGATACATCTAAAAACGGACTGTCCAAAACCGCAGAGCTGAAAGAGTTCTCATCAAGTTCACCCAGGTGAGAGAACTGGAATGAGACCTAGGGGCTACCACGGACATCCCGGACGCAGCGTTCACTGGGCTCAAATACTAAGAGCCTGGAGGGCAACTGTCGAATGCTCGCCGGCTTAAGAAACAAGAACACTGCTCGAGTTGAAACACTGATCCACAGGGATGCCCCAAATGCAAACATCCACAGAGGGCAGAGCAAGACCAAATGGAGTCGATTCTAGATCTTCGGCAGTTCACGGCCCATGGACACCAAATGGCATGGATTCAAGCTCGCAAATCGGGCAAATCGGGTGTATCAGCTTGGAAACCATATATCTTTGCATTTGCGCATGGGTGTGAATTTTAATTAGGGTCCCTTTGACATGAGGATTTATGTCCAGCCCACGTTCCCTATTTAAACTCATGGTCACCTTGCCCGTTTCTGGGCACGTGACTGGAGCAACCTTTGGTCCAGGCTTCAAAGCCACGCCGGACCCCCGTCCAGGTCTTTACATGTCCCTAGAAGGCCGGGGGGGTCCCCAATTCCATTTACCAAAGGGAATGGAACCACAAATGGACGATTGCAGCTTGTATCACGGTGGCTGGATCAACCCCCGAGGGATCCCACAACCCTCTCCTCCCACGCCAAAAACCGGGGGAAAAAAAGAAAGAAAAAACGGGAGGAAAAAAGAAGCAGAACAAAAAAAACGGAAAAACACGGGAAACAAGAGGGAAAAAAAGGAAGACAGAAAGCCAACAACCGCCACGCTTCCGGGGCACGCCGCCCAGGGCGCAGGCCAGCAGCGCCACCGCGGCCGTGAGGAAGCCCGCCCTCTGCGCCCGCAGCAGACCCCAGCGGGCGGCGCGGCTGGCCAGGAGGCAGGCGAGCACGTCGGAGCCGCTGATGAGCGTGGCGCTGACCTCGGGGTTTCTGTTGGAGGACTAACCCCCCCGGCAAAAAGCGGAAATCACTTCTTCTTGTTCTTTTTTTTTGGGGGGGGGGTGTAGTGGAAAACACCCATAGTTGTTTTCAACCAAAAACACAACTTGAGTTGTTTCTCTTTTTTTTTGGGGGGGGGAGTTCGTGGAAAACACAACTTGGAGGTGAGTTCCTGCAATAAGTTGCTCTCAAACCTGAGTGAAGGGCAATCCTCCAAAGATCCAATCCTCTAAAACCAAGGTTAACTAACCCCCGGGCAAAAACGGAGGGGTGTAGTGGAAAACACCAATATGTTTGTTTCAACCAAAAAGTGAAAGTCTGAAGATCCAAGCCAATAGCAGTCAAGTGACGAAGGGGTTGGAGGAGAGGGAATCGGCGGAATAGCTCAAGCCGTAGTAGGCCTCAAAAATCAGAGGGAGGTGCAGCAAGAAGTGTCCGTCCAAGGCTGGCATACTGTGAAAAAAATGGGGAAACAAGCACATGTGATATATGGCTGTGGCTCAAAAAAGTGGTAGCAAAATGGGTTGCCCTGGTAAGTGGAAACGCGCAGCCCCTCCTGTCTAATTTTGAGCCACTCCCAGATCGACACACACACACACACACACACACACACACCATTCAGCAGATCGGCAAAGACGGTGGCCATGAAGCAAACCCCCAGGTTCGCCAAGTCCCGCCGCATCGCGGGGCTCATCTCCTCGCCCTCGCCCTGCTCCGGCGCAGAGGGCGCCGCTGCGCTCGGCCGCGGCGCAGAGGGCGCAGTCGCCGGCGCGGTGCCCAGGGCTTTGGGCAGCCCCCGCACGACGCTGCCGAGGTCTGGGAAGCCCAGCAAGAGGCCCACGAAGATCGGGAGCCCAAACCAAATCCTAACGGATTCTTCAAAAAAGGAGTTGGAAAGAGAAGGCCGGGAAAGAAAAAAGACTCGGCTTGGAACCCGAAGGCTCTTCGGTTGGACGATTTAGCTCATGGAAAGGTGGGAAGATCTTGCCACATAGCTGCCAAAAGGGAATGAGGATAGCTCCAGTGGGAGGTTTCTCCACGGTGATTGTCTTGCTGGTGCTCAGGGAATGAGAAATGGAATGCCCCTTTTCCATCATGCCTCGTGGTTTCCTTCGGGGAATGGACAAAAGCCTACATTCATTCCCACATTACCCACCTATCGCACCGATCGCAAGCCACTTCAACCAAGTAACATGGGACAGGACCTGACTTTTTGGGGGGTCCTGGTATGAACACCATCTAAAAGGGACCGGGTTCCTTTAACGTCGAACGGTTCCGCGTTTTCTGGTCGGGCAACAACTTCAACCAGCGAAACTCCCAGTCCAAAGAAGTTGCCCATATAACCGAGGTTACATGTAACTCTGCAGGTTCAGGTCTCGTTCCTTCACGGAATTCCTGAAGTTTCAGCCTTGCGATACTCCCCCACCCCCCCCCCCCCCCCCGCAGAACCCGGAAACGCCGCCTTGCAAGCCACTTCCACCAGGTAACATGGAACCCTTCGAGGGTTTTGGGGTTTTCCCATCTGTGAAAACCCACGTTCCTTTTTTTTTGGGCGGAGGGTCCCGATCAGTGTCGGACGGGGTCCGACGATGCCAATCCGAGGCTCAAGGCTTCGACGCGCCAGTCCGTGCTGCGCGTCAGGGTGCCGCAGAGCAGGGCCATCAGGACGGCCACCACGGCGTACAAGGCGTTCACCAGAGAGCACAACTCGCTGCCACGGCCTAACTCTTCGGTTCTACCCGGGGGAAAAAGAAAGAAAAGCAGGTGTTTTTTTTCAGTGGCCTAAGTTTTCGATATAT
>CAUJNA010000625.1:158878-184445 GCA_963377175.1 Effrenium voratum | reverse complement strand
AGTGTTCTCTTTTGTCATCAATACTATCAATGAACCAGAGCTGTTTAAATTTATTTTCAATATCATATATGTAGGAATAATTATAGAACGCTTTCAATTCTAAATATATTTCATAATCAGATTTGGTATCATCCAATGCTTCAGTTAAAGTCATTGCCCAGAATTGGTTTCTTTTTACTCTTTCCCAAGTTGGAAAATGGTTTTTAAGAATATCATTAAACCTGTAAGGACATATATCATAACAGTGATATGACATAATATTCAATCTAATTTCCAATGGTAGATTATTAATGTCGCGCATACTTTACTTAATATATTAAGGTAATATTTCTTTAAGCGCTTTTTCAGAGAAACTATATATTTATAGAAATATTTTACCACTATAATTATAACATATAAGATTTTACATGTTATTATTATAGTATGATTATAATTTCAGTACAGGATAATAATTTAATTGACAAATCTTTCTTCTTTCATACATCATTTTAAAAATAATATTAACATCTCTCACTGTATTCTGAACATTAAACTTTTTACTTTCAATAAATAATTTGATATTTTCTTTAACATCTTCTCCTTTATCTTGACTATAACACAACAACCATAATATATCATCCATCATTTCATATTTTTTCTTACTAATTTTAAGAAACTGTTTAACATAATCATAAGGTGGTATTTTATTTACAGTTAGAAATATTAAAATATAATCTTCTACATTTCTATGTCGAATTCTTTTTATTCCCAACAGACATCTGATTAATTCTTGATAATATCTCCAATTTCTACAAATTTTACATAAATCTTCTTCATCCATTGAATAATTAATAATATTATTCACTATTTCATTAGGTAAATTTAATTTATACAATTCCATATTTTCTTTTTTGAAGTGACAACAATCATAGCATTTTTTATTGATATAATTATTGATTTCATCATCGTTCATTTTCCTCTTATTATATTAAGGTAATATTTCTTTAAATACATTTTCAGGGAAACTTTTAAATCAAGCGAATTATAATTACAACATATAAGATCTTACATGTTGTAAGTATAGCAAAACTATGGTATCAAAGGCTTTAATCTATGTATTTCCAGGGGTTGTATTCGTTTCTTCTGTTCCTTCCTTAACTCTTTTGTTGCTTTTACTTTGTCTCTGCATTCCTTACATGTTTTGTAAAATATCTCTTCCATTTTAATTCTGTCATACATTTTGTGAAAGTCCTTTCTTGGCTTTGCTTCGTCGCATTTACTGCAAGGATAAACCATTGTGCATCCTGCTTCTTCTTCATCATCTGTAGAACTCATAATATTAGTTATGCCAATATGTCTTTAAACGGATTTTCAGAGAAACATGTTTTTAATCAAGAATAAACCCCTGTATCTTCATCATAGTCAATTTGATAAAATGTCATAGTTGAAGCCTTCGGTTCTTTAATTTCTTTGTTATTAAGTTTGTTTAAATAAATATTTCTTTTATTTTTATATTCACCATTGGTTCGATCTACTTCTTTACTTTGATAACTGTTTGTTAGCGGTTTCTTCTTTTCCATTTCTTGCAAGATTTCTAAAATATTCTTATTCTGTTCTAAAACCTTGTTCAGTTTTTTAACCATCTTTTCTAATCCTTCATCCATGTAACTATATATATTATATTATAAAATAAAACTTTTAAAACTAAATGTTTAAATTATGTTAAATCTACTCTTTAAACACTAATTTTTCATCATTTGTTTAATAGTTTCCTGAGTTTCCTTATCACCATTATCGGATGGAGTAACTCCCCTCCCAAAGCGTATAGCAATATTATGAACATCTGTTTCTAAGTTGATACTGTCTTTAGTTTTATCAATATTCATTTTTTTATCATTCTTACTTAGTTTGAAACTTGTCGGAATACACGAACATTTACAGTTTCCTTTCTTTTGAATTTCTAATTCATTTTTCATTTCTAATATTCTTTTACACATTGGACAAGCAAACTCAATAACTGATGTTTCTTTAACAATTTCTTCTTTTTCTTCATCAGTTGAAGAAACAACTGGTTCAGTCTTATTCTTTTTCTTTCTTCCCATTTATATTAAGATTTACATTTTTATTTTTGATATATTGTATCACAAACTTAATTAATTCTAAAATAAAATAACATATTTTTTTACATCTATTATCAGTTATAACAACTTGTTCTATATTCTCTACTTCATCTATTATATTGATATAATCTGAATAGCTTCTATTCATATAAAATAATCAATATAAAATATTTTCTAAATAACTTTAATATTATTTTATTATGTCAGATGTTCCAATAATAAATCCAATAAACATAACTGAATATGAATTCAAACAATCTAAATATGAGCACGTGCCAAAATTACCATTTAGAAGTATTATAGTTGCTTCTTCGACAGGTGGCAAAACAGTCTTGGTTCAGAACCTTATCTTAAATGTTTATAGAAATTCATTTGCAAGAATATTTATATTTTCCCCCAGCGTTCATAATCACCCAACCTTTACAGAAGTTAAAAAATATATCAGGGATGAATTGCACGTGGATGATGAAAAAGAACAAATTTATTTTGATAATTATAATCCAAGTGATTTAGAAAATGTAATTGAAAGACAGAAGAAAATAATTAATTATATGAAATCTAAAAAGATAAAGAAACTACATTCGATATTAATCGTTATAGACGATCACGCCGACGATCCTAAATTTGTTAGATATAGTAAATTATTACATGGATTATTTACAAGAGGTAGGCACGATGCAGTAAGTGTAATTTGTTCAACACAGAAATATAATGTGTTGGCGCCTATCATTCGTTTAAATGCCAGTTCATTATATATTTTTAGGTTGAAAAATGCCAGTGAATTAATGAGTTTTATTGAAGAAAATAGCGCCATTGTTGATAAACAGCAATTATTAGATATGTATCATCAAGCAGTGAATTTTGCTCCATATTCTTTTTTCTACGTGAATATGAATTCAAAAGACATTAACAACATGTTTCATATCAATTTTGAACAGGCGTTTCAAATTACAAATCATGAATAAAGATATTCTAATTTAATATAATATAATAATATGCTAATGAAACTATGTAGATGTGGTGGATTTTATCGTAGAGGTAATTATAATTTTCATACTAATTCTTGGATACATAAACTTTATAAGGCATTGAAAAGACGACCAACAGATGAGGAATTATTAAGATTTCAAAATAATTTTGTTGATGAAGAAGATTTAATAGATGATATAAGTAGTACTACTTCAACAACAATACCAGAGGATAAAATGACAGATTATGATAGCAATTAATAATATTATTATATGTTAATATTATTAATTTAAATTAACGAAGCATTGCAAAATTGCAAGGCAGGAAGTTTATATATTAATTTGTCAGATTTTTCTTTCTCCAGTTTTTCAATTCGTGTCACACATTCTTGAATAGATTTAATGATTAAAGTATCTGCTCTTGTTTTTTCATCTACTCTTAAATTCTTAATGTCTTCCAAACTATTATTTTCATTATTTTTACTTTGACCAATACCCATTATATATAATATTATTTAGATTTTAATTTTTCAAAATTGAAATGTTGGTTTTCTTCTTCTTCTTCGTCTTCAGTTGGTGCTGGTATTTCTGTTGGACTTTCAGATGAAGAACTATGGGCAGTAACAGGTGGAGAACTATGAACACTAATAATTTCATTAGAAGAACTACTGCTAGCTTGTGCATTTCCTGCTGTTATTTGATTGACTAAATCTGCGATATTTATAGTTGTTGCAATTGCGCTGTGCGATAAGTTTAATATGATATCTGCTACTGTAGCGCCGTTGTGTAGCATTATTTCTATCATTTTTGTCAGTTTGAATTTCTTTTCTTCTTCATCGCTGTCATCCTCATCTGGTGGTTTCTTTGGTGGTGGTTCTGGCGGTTTGTTGTTGTCGAGCATTTTAGTAAAGGCTGACACCATCGCGTCGCGTTGGTTTTTCAGTGTTTGTGTTGCGTGTGTTCTTGTTGGTTCATTTCTCTTGTGTGTGTTGCGCCAAAAGTTTTTAAGCATTATTTTAAACATATTGTCTTGGTTTTCCTTTACCTTAAACGCTTCAAATGTCATATTTAATGGTTGATTTGCATCATTGAATAACTTTTCTTGAGTCTCTCTGGTTTCTGTGGCGATTGTATCTGTATTGGTTGCAATGTCAATAAATTCTCTCGGTATGCCCTTTTTCATCATTTTCGGTGGTTGTATTGTTGTTGGTGTGTTTGGTTTTGTTAGGTTATGTATTGAAAAACTGTCGTGATCATATTTATCATTGAACTTTTGCTTCTTTCTTTTCAGTATGTTTTTAGTTAATATTATCATTATAATTATTTATATATTATTTCTTTCCTTTACCTTTAAAACTTGCCTTGAGTTCTTCTATTCTACTTTTGCCTAAATTTACTATCCACCCGCCATTATCAATAGTATCTAAAATCATATCTACTAAATATTCTTTGTATGTTCTCGCCTTGCCTCTGCCTTTGTGTTTCAATTCTTCCTGTATTTCGCTTTCTTCTGGCACTTGAATTCCTCTTAAATAAAATTGAAATTTAATATCATTTACTGTTAAATTAGGGTTGTCTTTCCAGTAAGCGGGACTAATAGTATTATCTATTGTTGTTTTAAATAATGGCGTCATTGGCAATGGTGGTGGTTGTTGGGCTGCTGAACTTGATGCTCCTGTTGCTTGATATTCTACTTGGGCATCATCTCCGCCTGAAATTGGCGAACCTTCGTATTCTAATACTGGGAGATTATCTGGTACTGTTCTTGTTGTTGCCGATGGTGCTGATTGTCTATTGCCTAGCATTCTTTGAAAAATTGTTCCGCCCATATCTCTTAAATTTGATGCCATTGCTTGACTCACTTCATTTACTCTTTCTTTTGTTGCTGTTGCTAGTTCTTGTAGCCTTGTATCTACCATCCCTTCGTGTTGCCTTGCCGTTTGTTGTGGTGTTGAAAAATCATATTCATCTTCTATTGCTTCTGCGTTTCTGGTTAATGGTGTGTCAGCATTCATCCTATGCACTGCATAAGTGTGCCCGTTTCTGCGCGCTTCCTGTTACATCATTATCTCTCTCATCTGCCTGTCTAATATTCTCATCTGTTGGTCTTTCAATAATTCTAAGTGGTCGCTTCCATCAAAAAAACTTCCTTGAGGACTTGCTTTGAAGAATGTATCATCTCGGTTAGGCAGTTTTCCTGTTAATTGTTCGTTCTCGCCTATTAGGTTAGCGATTTCTTCATAAGTAGGTCGTCGTTTCAATCCAAATTTTGCATATGGATTTATTAATTCTAGACTTTGGGTTGTTGTCATATCAATATAATATTAATTAGAAAATATTATATCAATATATTTTAAGTAAATGTTATTTTTTTCAACTCTTCAATTCTTTTTTGTAGGTGCTCTAATGTGCTATGTGGTAGATTTGGGCGGTGTAGTTCCATTGTTAATCTGTCTAATTCATTTTGATAATTTGCTCTGGCGTGTCCTTCTTGAATGTGTTTTCTAAATGCTACTGATGCTTCCTGTGAGTCTCTTAACTTCATTTGTTCGTGTAGATGTTTTAGATATTCATTATCTTTTACATCAAATGGACTATATTTAATTTGTGAGGATTGTAAAAATATCTTACCTTTATTTTTCTTCGCATTCTTCTTGTGATGACGATACATTTATATATTTATCATAGATTTTAATTTTAATCGTAAAGCACGCTCCCACTTTCGCGTAATTCCAGAACAGACTCCGAAATCATATGCACAAATAATTCTCGCACATCTTCATCAGTTGTCAGTGCTCTGTTAGACCCTTTCAGTTTGAATACTAACAGACCACCCATTTTAGTATTCTGTCCAGTAAAATTAGTGTCTGCCATTTTCTCAAATGAAATCCCAATAACGAACTTGTCTTCTCTGTAGCGTTTATACGAAATGCTAAATGCGTCTTGGTCAGGGTTCAAATAGTGTAATGTTCGTCTTAAATAATATGCAGTTTCTGCCATTGATTGACATTCAAACTCTGGATATTTCTTGTTGTTGATTTGTAATTGCCACGTTAAATTTAAATCTTTATCTTGAAAGCCTTTACCTTGGAAACGCCCACGATCAGCGCCATCTGGATCAGGACCATCAAAAATACGAGAATTAATCATAGGATTGTAAAAGTAATTCCATCGCTTGTAAATATAATTATCGTGTCTGTAATAGTTGGCATTATCAGCATCTACACCTGCTCTTGGCGCACGATACAATGTAATGAAACAACCATTTAATTTAGACGCGGATTTAACAATATTCATATTAATTTCATTTCCTGCCGCGTTGAATGATTGTGTCATAGTGTGATACATTGGAAATACTAATTTCAAACTTTGACCCTCTAATAAATGCTTTACTATATTATTATTGACCGTGTTGTCCAATTGTATTACCTCAGCTCTAATGATTACGTTATTCAATTCCCACTGTGTTGAGGTGTCTCCTGTTGTGAAATAATAACCATTTGCATCAATATGAACATTGTCATCGGTTTTAGCAAAAGGTGTAATTACTGGTATATGTTCATCTGATACAATTGTAAATTCCAGTTCAAGTGGAGCATAACGAAGAGGTAAATAATAATTGCTTTCTAACAGTCCGCATACCGGTTTATGTCCTAATCGCATATAACCATTAGCGCCGGGAATTCCTGCTACCGAATGGCGAGTATATCGCGATGTTAAGTCTCCCCAATTGTTATGGTCTTTTGTAGTTGAAATTGCAACTGCCGCAGGGCCGGCGGTGGGATTGGTTCGTGTATTGACATCAATAAATTCTGCCAATCCAGTAGCATATGTGTGTCGCCAGTCATCATCCCAACGAGGATTAGCGCCACCTTCTAAATCGTCCATATCTCTGGCATCTTGACTTTTAAAAGAATTATACAATTCACAGTGCCTATTGTATTCAATAATATCCTGAACCTGTTGTCCGCCTACTGTGCATCTATACCGACTGAAGAAGGATGATAAATTACCTAACGGTCGTCAAAAAGGACTTCGTGTTCCGTCAGTGTTTTGAAGATTAGCAAATAAACGAATAGAAGATAAATCAATATATGTGTTGTCTTCACCTGTTATATGAAATCTAATATTTTTGTTTCCTGCATTTGGATTATAAACATTACTGCCTGATGGAAAATAATTAACGTGCCTTCTGTCTGTGATGTATTGTGCTGTTTCTGGAAGTCCAAAATTTAACGAGTTAATCATTGTAGTTTCACTTTCTGCAATTATATTATCCATTACTTATATATGATAAACTTAGATTTTATTTTTTATTATTTATATTTTCTTATGTGGAAGCATTGTAGTAGAATTGTTTGAAGTTGTATTTTTTATAGTATTTATTAGATAATTATTTTTTGTATCAACTATATCTTTTAAAGTATCATAATCTAAAATTTTATATTGTTTATCGTATTTTGTAGGTTCTTTTGTCAGTTTTTTATCTAATGGAATTTTGTTTTGTTTGTCTTTGTTTCTATACATTATTATTAATATTATTGAGATAATGTTAGTTCAGTTACACGCTTTATACAATCTTCTAATTCGTCTCTATACTTATACAAATAACTTAAATCATCTTCATCTAATGGAATTTTCTTTTCTTCTTGTTCTTTTAAAAAGTCGGTATAATCAATTCTACTATAATCTGTATAATGTATCTTGTTATTTTCTGGATGTAATTTTAAATAATCATTTTCATAATTAATCATTTCACTATACGTGCCTATTATAAGTCCTTCAATATTACCTTTTCTGTAGTATAAATGATTTAAATCATTGCTTTCGTGCTCTTCTTTATCCTTATTCAATACTTCTTTGCCACAATTACATTCATATTTACTATTTGATATGTTGTATCCTTTCTTTTTCTCTCGCTCTATCATTTTCTTATAAGCATATTCAATATCGTTGTCCCATTTCTCAGCATCAATACTCATATATAAGTTATATATATATATTTATTTATTGTTCTGGTGTTGAATTAGGATTAAACCCGTTTGAAACTGCCGTAGTAGGATTAATTTCAGTCATACCTTGTCCTGTCCAATTATTGAAACTGTGTTTGTCTAATAAATTATTGCTTTCTATTTCTCCAGTTATTGCCGCGTCATCGAACATTGCTATAGGATCTCCACGATTTCTAAATCGTAAGTGTCGCGGGTTTTTCTGCTGGTTAGTTCCTGATACAAAAGGTGATGAATAAACAGTACTAGCATATTTGTTGCCGTGTCTGTTGTTGATTTCTTGAACAACGGATGAACCGAGGCTATGTCCAACAATTCTATTCACATCTGGATTTTTCCTTAATTCTTCCATTGCGTCTTTATAACTTTCGCTTAATTGAACATTATGAGTAGGAATAAAAAACAAATCTGCAATTACATCATTGACTTTGTGATTTAGTCCCGTTTTAGCACCAGTACCACCAATATATAAAGTGTTGCCTATTCTTGTTATTCCATTTATATTTGAATACGCGGCGTCTAAACCTTTAACATCATCAATCTTATTTTTATTTTGAACATTGATTTCTTCGGCATAACGTGTTTTATGTTTCATTATTTGCTTATCAAAATGTTTATTGAAACCTCCTACTTTGTCTTCCAATTTCTTTTTATGGTTAAAAAATACATCTTCTATTAAATCCTGACCTGCCGTATATGCCTTATCACTTGCTACACCTGCCATCATTTGTGTAGGCGTCCTGCCTTCAATAGCACCTAATAATAATTGTCGTCCAATCATATATTATTAATAGATATTTTTTAAATTATCTATTAATAACAATAATAATTATATTATAATTTCTATTGTATATTATATTTATGAGTGATAGATTAACATATAAAAAAATCTATGTTGATAGTGCTTACAGATTATCAGAAAGCAATTCTACCAGCGACTTTATTATAGAACTTGACCAAAACTTTGAAATTCCACCAAGAACAAAAATGTTCGTGACGGAGTGTTCATTCAGCACTCCGTTTTATACAACAGAGAAGGGTTTTTATGAAAGATTCTATATTATGTTGTATAATAGTTCCAATGTCTTATTAAGAAGCACTGCCGTTGATGTATCCGGTGAAATTTATTATGCTAATCAATTATCATACAAAATACAAACGGAATTAAACACGGCATTTAATGATATTGCACCTGACTTATTCTTAACAGTATATGGACAAAGCGAACGCAAAATGGAACTTAAATTAAATGACCCTCTAAATTACAAAATCAAAATACCTACAGATGAAGAATTAGAAACTTATGTAAATGGCGAATGGAACAGAGGACAGTTTGAATATGACAACCTGAGACCAAAATCTATTAACTATTTACTAAGTAATTATATTGTCTATGATCCTGCGTCATCTTGGCTAAGTGGATATTTTAATTTAGTTCCTTTTCAGAATATATACATAAATTGTCCTCAATTAAGCGATTATAAATATTCAGCACCTAATAATTTCAGCAGTTCAGTAATTAAAAAAGTTCAAATCAATCAACAACTTGGCGGAGTTATAACAGATTTCACAGCGCCCATATATGCAGATTTTATTAATGTAGGCGGTAAAAATATTAAGAGACTACACTTTAGAATAACAACTTCAAGAAACGAATTAATTGATTTTCACGGCGTACCCATTTCTTTTAGCATTCTCTTTCAACTAGATAATTGAATAAACAACCTAATTATTAATATGAATATTAAATTATTAATATTAATATTTCTCAATTTGTCCATATAGACAAAATATATAAAAAATATAGACAAAATATATAACATATTATATATGTCAGAAGTCGAACCTGGAATTACTAATACAATTGAAGCAGACGCACCAGTAAATGAATTACCACCAATTGAAGAAGAAGAAGCACCAAAGGCAGAACCAATAACAGAACCAACACAAGAAATAAAACCTGTAGAACCTCTTATAAACAACTCAAAAACTCAAGCACGCAATGAAAAGAAAATAACCTGTCCAAAATGTGCCAAAACGTTAACATTAAAATCATATAGATACAGTCACGAACGCAATTGCCAAGGACCATTAGAAACTAAACCTATAAAACCTAAACCAAAAGCAGTTCCAATAGCAAAACCTCAAAGGATAGATCATGAAGTAGCATACAACGAAGAAAATCAACAACCACAACCGCAACAAAATAATATAATAGCGAACACACCACCCCCAAGAAGAACGCAACCGCAACCGCCTCCAAACCCGCTACAAAATATAGCGCAACATTACCAATTATTGCAAAATGAATATTTAAGACAGAAGCAAGAAAATATAATGCATTAAATAAGAATATATTTGGTTCAAGAGGAAAGAAAAGATAAAATATAATTATTATATAACCTACTATATAATAATTATGTTTTCAACATTATCACTAGACGGCTCAAGTAGAATTGTAGCAAGTGAATTAGTATTAATAAATTCAACAGAACCATCGACATTGAGCAGTGTTTATGCTACAAAACAAGAATTAGCAGACACAGCAGGATCATTAGGTGGAGGTTATACAATTGAAGAAGTTGATGCTCTTATTTAAGCACAGAAAAATAAGATAGATGCCAATATTTTAGATATTACTGAATTAAACGCAACATCAACAACTATGTTTAATGAACAAGTAAATCAAAACGCAACAATCACAAGCAACTTTAATAATATAACAGCACACGGATTAACCATAACTTCAATACTACCGACTATATCAGCAAATTCAATTAAACTTGATTCTAATTTTAATAACATTAGTTCAAATACACATTTAATCAGTAATTTAAATGCTACAATAACATCGCATATATCATTAATTGACACAAACATTAATAACATAACAGGACACGGAAACACAATAACAACCATACTTACAGATATAGCAGATTTACAAGCAGGAGCGGGCGCTTCTTGGACTACAGCTGAAAAAACAACTATTCAAGCGGATGTATCAACATTATATACAAACGATACTAATTTATTCAATACTAACACTGCTTACAGTAATACATTTGCTTCAATTATATCAGATAATAATATACAAGATGTATTAATAACTCAAAATTCAAACACAATAAATAGTTTAATATCAGCAGATTTACAAAAGTTAGATAACATAGATACTAACGCTCAATCAGTAGCAGGTGCTATTAATTTTAGCGATAATGCAACTTGACATAGTGATTTAAATATGCTTACTACTGGTTCTATAGTATGTAATAAGTTTAGCTGTACCCCTTCACCAAATTTAGGACTACAAATGACTTTTCAAATGTTTAATCGTGAATTTAATATTAATAGAGATGGTAGAATGTGGATGTCAAGCTCAGGAGGCGTTGGGAAACGCAAATCGGAGATGCTAATGTTGGTCGTGTATGGATAAAAGATCGATTCGGTTTAGGGGCAGTTGGCGTTGTTAATTATGTTTTAAATTGTGCTGGGCAAGCTCGATTTACAAGCGCTGTCCAGTTTATAGGAACAGACAGTGCAATAAGTCTTAACGATGGTTCATATTTAAATTTTAATAATAATGGTTCAATACGAAGATATACACCAGATGCTACAGAAGGTTTATATATGGCGCATAATAATTTTGTTGCTGTTAGTGTTGGCGATATTACTAATTCTTCTAATCAATATTTTATGTGTGATGGTGCTGTATCAAAAACCATATTCAATAAACCAGTTGATGTATTAGGTGATGTATATACAAATGGCGATTTAACAATGGTTTCTGGTAAAATGATTGAAGTCAATCAAGTTCAGTCAGTATCAGGAAATACTTTATTATTACAAAATTCACCGAGTGGCAATGTTCAATTTGGCAACACATCAAAACTAATAATTGATAATGCTGAAATGAATGTCGATACAAATGATTTAATAATTAGGAATAGCAACACTTCAAACTCTATTAATTTGGTTGTTGGATTATCTACAACATATGCTGATAATAAAATTATTTTGAATAGTGGAAGCAATAGCGAATTGCGAGGCGATTGGACTATTGACGGCGATATGACTTTTGGAATTGCTCATAAAATCAATTTGAGACATTTAAATAGTGATGCTGTTTTAAGATTAGAAGCATCAACAACTATTGATAGTTATATTGATGGCACTAAATATTTACAATTTGGATGATACTCAATTTTCATCATTTAACGGATTTAATTTAAGTAGCGATAAGAGACTGAAAGATAATATAGAAGATGTAGAAGATGATACTGTAAATATGGTAAAACAAATTAAGATTAAAACATTTGTTAAAAATCAAAAAACTAAAAAAACTGAATTAGGATGGATTGCTCAAGATGTTCAACAATACACAAATCCGAAATATAATATTGTAAATGATTCGGGAGAATACTTAACGAGGTGTTATGATCGTATGGCTTGTATTAGTTGGGATGCTTTATCAAAACTAATCGATCGTGTAGAGTATTTGGAAAATGAAGTTTTTAAAAAGAAAAAGAAAAAAGACAAGTCAAAATAATATAATATGATCCAAGACATGGAGAAACGATTTAGAATTAAAATTATTAAAAAAAATGATTAATTTAATCATAAACAATGATTAAATAAACCAATTATTCTACACCACTCGGCATTTTCAGCCCGTAATCTTCAAATTTGTATTTTCTCGGGAAGCCAGTTTTTTGTTTTGGTTTTTGTTCTTCGGGTGCCATTTCAATGCCACTCTCTTTAATCATTTTATCTAATCTTTTTCTATGCGCGGTGTTTAAAGCATTTTGCCTTTTTTTGGCTTTGTATGCTTCATCGTCTCTGACTTTATAATAATAGAGTCGGTTGTAATACGCCAGCATTGTTTTTATTTCTTCCAGTGTCAAGTCGTCGGGGTGTTTGTCTGTGATCATTACTATAATATTATATGTAGCATTTCTTTAAGACATTTTATAGGAAATTAATTTAAATATGAATTCTTCCCTAAATTACACCTAAAGAAAAAATAATATTAAACCTTAATATCTAAAATATATTATGTCATTGTCAAAAACTATAAGAAATAACATCAGGTCATTAAATTCAAGAATTGATAGGTTAGCAGGCGATACCAGGGAAAAAGCCACCGAATTGAGAGATCTATATGAACAGCGAAAAATTGCACAGTTTAGCACCGCATCAACTATTATTGACGGGTTTATCAATGCAACCACCCCAAAGGAAAAAAAAAGAAATGGGACAAAAAATACGACGATGTGATCCAAAACAACCGTATAAATCTACCGTTGAATGTTAGGATGAAACGAAGCACTGTAACTAACATTGTAAAGCTGTCTAAGGCGAACGATGAGTCATGGACATTAGACGTCATGCTTTACCGCGAAGGTGTTAGGGAAGGTGACAACAAAAAGCCGGCTTTCACATACAAAACAGAATACGGAGAACTCAAATATTACCCCATAACAAAGGACGGTAGGGAGAGAACATACACCGTTAACGCCAGCACAAATATAGACGAGTATGTAGGCAAACGAATTGTAAAAACCAAGGATTATGATCTATTCAGAAAGTTCATTGTAACACTTGCCCAAGATCCAGAATTTGAAACAATGCTAAATATTATGGGTGGGTATGTTGGCGTTGATCAGAAAAAACAATCGAGATCAACAAGAAGAAGAGGTTAACCAAGAAGACTAACGCTGTGGCTTACAACGTAGAGACGGGGTATATTGACGCCTTGAAGATCTTGAGGGCCAGAAAGGTGGAAGGTGGACAGCCTAGTAATCCACGACAAGCCAACCTGAGAAGATCGGAAAACATCAGTATGTATAATACTTACATGTATACCGAGTTGGATACATCGAAAGAAACATTTATGGAAGCAATCCAGAAAGGTAATTATGTAGATAATCAATGTTGGTTGAATACACTCACTGATTATTATAAAGATACCCTAATGAACAACAAGAAGAAAGAACCAATGTCGCGAGGGATGATACTAAAACTAATAAATAAAACAGAACCGGAATTCACAGAGTCGGGGGCGTCAATTGATGACATGATCCCGGTATTTATAAAATACAGAATGCGTGTGAGAATAATAGACCAACTGGGCAAAATCATTTATTCTTATTCACCAGAGATGTTTGACCGCAACATCAGAGCCTTTTATGCAATGGTCAAAAATAATCATATCTACACACTGAATACTAATATTAAAAGATTGGAACAAAAACAAAATGCTGATGATGCATTTGTAGTAGAGGCACGGCCCGACTATCATATAAGTGATAGAGAGAAGCCATCGATTTGCAAAATGTTTTCTACTATTGATGACATTTTTGAAATGGTTAAGGCAACAATTGCGAACAGAACCGACAAACAGGAAAAGAACTTTTTAGACTTAGTTCATAGAGAGAATGATCTAAATAAATTATTTTGCGATTTCAAAAATATCGGGTATGAATGCAAGATTGTTCACAAAGCAGGGACTATTTCAGAATTGAGGGCGGGCTTCAATAATGTATATCTAAACATTAGGTCACAGTGTCTGATAGACGACCAGATCAATAGTGACATCACGGTAGACAGAGAAACGGTTTACAACAATATGACCGAAGCGATGTTTACATTCAAAAAGAAATTATTCAATCCAAATCACAAGTCTTATTATAGTCCTACCGATATACAAGTTTTAAATAATTATAGAACCATCGTCCCACAAGGCGAGTTATTCAAGGGCTTGGATAAGTTGGATGTTCCAAAACAGGAGATCGACATGAACAAAGCGTTTACAGATGCATTTAATACGATTACCAGAATTGGAGTTTTTAATCAGTTTGATAATTGGAAAGCTTATAATAGTAAATGTAAGATCAAGGATGTAAATATATATTTGGTAAAAGCAGAACTGACACATCGCAATCTGTTTTTTAATATTGATACAAATATAGTTTATGGTATGTTTCTTAAGCATTTTATGCCACTTGTTGCATCTGGCGAGTTGTCCATTACTCACTACAAACAGCCACATTTCATTCACAAGGTAGATAATAAAATGTTGGTTGAGGAACTCTGGGGAAAGCGAATAAGCGAAAATATTGAAGAAGACAAGGCAATTAAAACAATAATAGCCAACTCGATTTTTGGCTTGTTGGAAAAAAGTAAGAACAGTAGTCAGAGATCATTCGTTTTTAATGATCTCAATGAGGCGATCAGCCTTCAAGCAGATGCAGGGGGGAAGTTAAACATGATGAGCAGGAATACTGCCAAGTGGGTTGAGGAATATGATGATAATGGCATGTGGTGCCGTGATAGAGAAGTATCTGAACAAAACGACAATTTATATTATATTCTGAAGGTGGTTGATAGGTGCGAGTTGTCCAATGGGTTTCGTTTTATTAAAGAAATGCTATTGCAGTATCATAATTTCAAAATGCAATGCGCATATCAAAAATTGACAGAGAACAATGTTAAGGTATTGAGTGTCAATTGCGACGCTTTTGTCGTGGACTGTTCGGGTTTTAATAAGTTTGGTTTGAGAAAGACTCAGCAGTTGCTAGATTTTCACGATGGGATCGGTGGGTGGAAATTAGCCAAGACTCACGATGAGATCCATCATACAGGAAAGCAGTTGTATGAACAGAAGAAGTGTGAATATGTTGATATCCCGATTGTCAAAAGTAAGACTTTACAGGTTGAAAACGAATGGGACCAAGAGGAATTAGTGAACATTGTCCAAGAGCATAACCCAATCATGGTGAGAGCTGTATTTCCGGGCGGGGGGAAATCTACTATAGGGCGGTGCATGGAAACACTGAAGGGTAAACGAGTTTTGTTTGTCGTGCCAACTAATTGTTTACTCCAAGAATGCGATGGTGAAGCTGTCACAGTCAGTAAGTTTTTTGCCATCAGTGTTGGTGATGAGAAGATGGAAAAGTATGATCATTCTCCTTTTGATGTAATAGTGTTTGATGAGATCTTTTGTAATGATACTTATGTGTTGTCAAGAATTCAGAAATTTACAGAAAATCATAAAGATAGTAAAATTATCATCGGTGCCGGAGATACGGACCAGTTGCCAAGTATTACACCAATCACTAACACACAAAATTATAAAACATATTTGGATCAATGTATAGATAATATATTTGGCTACAACATTTGGCTTTTTGAATGCAAGCGATTGAAGAATAAAGCCGACCGAGACAAACTCAAATGTATTAAGGAAGATATTTTTGTAAATGAACTTCCATTCGTAGATATTATTCTTAAATATTTCAGATTTACAGATAAAGTTGAACTGTGTGAAAACAACATAGCATACACGAATGAAACTTGCAAGAAGGTATCAAATGCGATTAGACACATGAAAGGAATTGACGAAGAATATGTTATAGGCGATAAACTCATTTGTAGAAAGTATATGAGAACAAAACACACGACATTTCACGTCAATATCAAATATGAAATTACAGGATTTGATGGTAACATTGTAACTCTTCAGAATGTGAAGACGAAAGAAGAACAAACGACTATGATATGGCACTTGCGATCTAATTTTATTTATGCTTATGCTTACACGTGTCATAGCAAACAGGGATGCAGTATTGATGACGATGTCGTGATATATGATTGGAATAAAAACTACTGTGAGAGGGAGTGGTACTTTACATGTATCACCAGAGCTAGAGATCTGAATCAAGTAATGTTTTACAAGTATGGTGATGACATACAGGTTTAAAGAATAGATATCTTAAGATAAATAAGGATATGAATAAATATCAGAACGGAAAGATTTACAAAATCGTTGATGTATGCTATAGTAAAGCCTACATTGGTAGCACTTGCGAAGAGTTGAGTCAAAGGATGGCAAGACACCGATACATGTATAACCAACACATCAGTAGAGGCAAGGAAAGCTACAGAAGCGCTAACAGACTCTTTGATGAGTTTGGTGTAGACAATTGCAAGATTGAACTTGTTGAAGAATATCCGTGCGCTAACCAGATGGAGTTACACAGAAGAGAGGGCTATCATATACAAAACAACGACTGTGTTAACAAAATTGTAGCTGGAAGAAGTGACAAAGAATATCGCGATCAAAACGCCGACAGGGAAAAAGAAAGGCATAAAGACTATTACATGAAGAACCAAGACAAAATCAAAGCATACAGAGAAAGCAGAAAAGAGGAACACAGCGCCTACAACAAAGCATATAGAGAAGAAAACAAAGATAGGATCAACCAGCAACGCAAAGAATACAGACAGAACAACAAGGATACGATATCTGAAAGGAACAAACATTTTTATCAAAATATTCTAACAACATACAGAGAAAAGCGTAAGGAATATTATGAGAGGCAGAAAGAGAAACTGTTAGCTAAGACCGAGTGCCCTTGTGGTGGCACTTATGGACACAACACACGCGCGGCGCATTTTAAGACACAGATTCACCAGACCTACTTAGCAAAACAGCGAGAACAACCAGAGCAAGAACCACAAGTAGAAGAAGATAAATAAAATCTCATCTTTATTAATATGAGCAGTATTAATAAAGATGATATAATTTCAACCATATATTATGATCGGGCTGGGTTCGGTAGCGTTGCCACCACTTATAAGGATGCAAAAAAGAAAGATGCATCCATAACAATGCAAGATGTTAAGGAGTGGTTTCAAGAGAACGTGGAACGGAAAAAACAACTGTCTGGATACAATTCATTCATCGCTCCACATGTTCTGTATGAATTTCAGCTTGATTTGTTCTTTATTTCAAAAAATGATTTACAAACTCAAAAATTTAGTATAGGTTTAGTTCTTATTGATGTTTTCTCCCGTAAAGCCGCGGTGATGCCTATCATGTCAAAGCAACCTGCCGACATCACTGCTGGGATAATGGAAGGTTTGAACAAACTCGGGAAGCCCCACCTCATTTACTCTGATGACGAAGGGAGTCTTAACAATCAGGATCTTGTTGACTTTTTCAAGGATCAACAAATAGAGAATTACAAAACAAGAGGGCACCCTCATTTTGTTGAGCGCTTCATCCGCACGTTCAAGGACATGCTTTTCAAGAGGGTTGATGCAGACGAGAAAAAGGGAAAGGTTAATATACAATGGGTTGATTATATCCCCGAGATCATGCTGACATACAACAGTAAAATGGTTCATTCTGCCCACGATATGACTCCAAACGATGCCCACAAAAAGGGAAACCATCTTGAGGTCAAGATGAAGCTTGAGATGAACAGAATCAAAACCCGTAAATATCCCCCTGTTAGGGTTGGCGATGAGGTCAAAATATACCGCAAAAAAGGGATTTCCGAGAAAGAAAGAACGAGTTCATGGTCAGCAAACAAGTTCACAATTGAAAGGATTGAGCGAAAACTTGGACAAGACTATTATTATGTCCAAGGCGTGACTCGTGCTTATTTGAGATCGGAAATTCTGAAGGTCTGAAGGAGGGGGCATCAATTCAGCACATGTCACCAAATTGTGTTGCAGTCATGCTGGCTACGGTTTGTAGTCATGTTGGCTACCGTTTGTAGTCATGTTGGCTACCGTTTGTAGTCGTGTCGACTACATTTGTAGTCATGTTGGCTACCGATTGTAGTCGTGTCGACGACAGTCATGTTGGCTACCGTTTGTAGTCGTGTCGGCTACAGTTTGTAGTCATGTTGGCTACAACTATTTGGGGTTGGAACGCTAGGCCTTTCCCATCCGCATATTGCCATCCATATTTTACTGGGATTGTTTTCAAGATTTGGGTTAGCGGTTTTAATTCTCCCTTTTCCATTGGTTAACCTTTTTTCGGGGCGAACATAGCGTTCTTTTTTAGACTGTTCGTATTTGTTGGGAATGGGAAAGGGTCTCAGGTTGGATCAAGGGAGAAATTATTGAGATCTTGGGGTTGCGATCTTGGGAATGGAAAAATGTTGGTATGTAGCTTGGATTTTTTTGGTGGGATTTGTTGAGGTGGTATGTAGTTATGATTGTTGTTATTGAATGAGCATAAGGGTGATGTTGAGATGGGGTAAGAAATGAAGATGGGTGTGTGAATATGTGTTTTTTGGTGTTGGAGTGGGTGGGTGATTGAATTTGAATGTTGAAAATAGGCTGTTTTAGTGGGCGTATTTGAATTGTGCCCAAAAGTGTGGGGGGGACCCTAGGACCGGATGGCAAAATGCGGACGGGAGAGGCCTCCACTAACTGCTAGATCCTACACAGAAGGACAAGCAACACACCGCTACCTGGACCCAGCACCAGTCTTGAGCATCGACATTGATTTACTCAAACTGACACTGACACATTCAAACGCAGCACTGCGCAGTCTCACTGTTGGCGCTTTGCTTGATTCAAAAGAGCAGCGTCCCAGCGCCAGCGCAAGCCGCAATCTGGTAATCCGCAAGCAACGAACGAGCGAGCGAGCGAATAAATGAATAAATGAATGAATGACTGACTGAATGAATGGAATGAGTGAATGAAAATGTAAATGAGAATGAGAATGAATGAATGGAATGGAATGGAATGGAATGGAATGGAATGGATGGAATGAAATGGAATGAAATGGAATGAAATGAAATGAACGAATGAATGAAGGAACGAAATGAAATGAAATGAAATGAAATGAAATGAAATGAAATGAAATGAATGAATGAATGAATGAATGAATGAAATGAATCAGATAAATGACATGAATGAAATGAGTGAGTGAGTGAGTGAATGAATGAATGAATGAAAGGAAATGAAATGAAATGACATGAAATGACATGAAATGACATGACATGACATGACATGACATGAAATGAATGAATGAATGAATCAATCAATGAATGAATGAATAAAGCAATGAATGAACGAATAAAGCAATGAATGAATGAAATGAATGAATGAATGAATGAATGAATGAATGAATGAATGAATGAATGAATGAATGAATGAATGAATGAATGAATGAATGAATAAAGCAATGAATGAACGAATGAATGGATGAATGAACGAATGAATGAACGAATGAATGAAAGAATAAAGCAATGAATGAATGAATGGATGAATGAACGAATGAATGAACGAATGAATGAAATGAAACGAATGAATGAATGAATGAATGAATGAATGAATGAATGAATGAATCAATGAATCAATGAATCAATGAATCAATGAATCAATGAATCAATGAATCAATGAATGAACGAACGAACGAATGAGTGAATGCATGCATGCATGCATGGATGGATGGATGAATGAATGAATGGAATTAATCAATGAATCAATGAATGGATGGATGGATGAATGAATGAATGAATGGGTGACTGAATGAATGAAGGAAGGAAGGAAGGACTGAATGAACGAATGAATGAATGAATGAATGAAATGAAATGAAATGCAATGAAATGAAATGAAATGAAATGAAATGAAATGAAATGAAATGAAACAAATGAAATGAGATGAAATGAACTGGAATGAATGAATGAATGAATGAATGAATGAATGAATGAGTGACTGACTGAAGGAATGAATGAATGACTGAATGAATAAAAGAAGGAAGGAAGGAAAGAAGTCAGGAAGGAAGGAAGGAAGGAAGGAAAGAGGAATGAAATGCATGAAGGATTGAGACGAAATGAAACGAGACGAGACGAAACAAGGTGAAGTAAAGTGAAGTGAAGTGTCCGAATTACTCTTCTGAATGACTGAATGAGTTGATGGATGGATGGATGGATGGATGGATGGATGGATGGATGGATGGATGGATAAATACATGGATGGATGGATGAGTGAATGAACGAACGAATGAAGGTTCTGAGCCGAGTCATGAGGCATGAGTCATTAATCATCTGGGTCATGGACTGATTGACCCCTTGATGGTCTTGACGGTGGCCGAACCTTCGTTTTGTTTGAGCGGCTTGACGGCTGCATGCCGCGAAAGAATCAATGGCAACGTCAAGGAGCGTGAGTCACACTCAACCTCAATCACAGCCTGGCTCTGAACTCCGCTGCCGACGTTCAAAATGCGGCAAAGGCGCCTGCACGCCGAGCGCGTGTAGTTGGGTCTTCATCTTTGCTCGTGTCATTTTCCCGGGCCGGCGTCGGCCTTCGTTCGCGGGCACCTTGCTACTGATAGATCAAAGCTCGAGCTGGAACCCGACCTTCATACCATCGCTGCTGGCAACACCAAGAACCCGGTGTGCACCCTGCCTATTCTCATTTTCTTCAGGTTTTTGTCCAGGGAATTCTGAAGTTGCTTCGCTCTCATCGACTTCCTCAAGTCGAAGATGACTGGATCATCCAACAGGCTCGTGCGCATTGGCATCAGCACCTACTTGAAGGCCGGTTACGCTTTGCCAACAAAACCTGTAACGCTTAAGGCAGTCAGACTCAGGTTACGCTTGGCACTCGGAAGACCATGCGTCCTCCGCACAATGCTATGCTGCCCCGTCATCTACACGGAAATGCTATCCGGAATGCGGGAGGTCTTCCAAGCGCTGACGCATACCAACATCCTCCAACGATACGCACGCCTTGAGAGACCAGTCCCACAGTATGCTTGGATTTCCGTGACTACGGCCGAATACCTTCGGCTTACGTCCTGCCCAAGAGAAAATGTGTTCGTCTGGTCGACCTGATGTTTTGCACGACCGTTTTGCCTTTGCCTTCATCATCCACTTGCTCGTCCCGTGGGCGTTCCCCCAGTCGCTCAAACACACAGACGTATGGAACATGCTGACTAACATCCAAACCTTCTTCCGCAACAATGACTGTGAGGATCAGTACGCTCTCTACAACCAGGACCTTGAAGGCTTTTTCACCTCGGTAGATGCTGACAGGATATCGTGGACACGATACCTCGCCAAAAACCCCCAGCATGTTGAGTCACTGTCTACCTCAGGGAAAAACAGCAGACCTATGATACCTATTCTTCTTTGCTCTTCAACATCTGCGACACTTGTGGCATCGTTGCCGCTACGTCAATCGTCTGTCCATTTTTTGTGGCATCGTTGCCGCAACGTTGACAATCGACTGTTCATTTTACCGACACGATTCAATCATCATCTGGCTTTGCGCTCCTTCTCGCATCCTGCCTTTTATGTAGAGCCTGTTCTTTGGTGGACGAACCTAGCTACGACCTTCGCGGCTTCGTCATCGATGTCAATGCTCGCCGCATTCAGTTCACACCTCCGTCTTCTTCGGCACAGTTCCTACATCCACTGTCGCTTTCACCACCCGCTGTCATCCGGAGTTCAATCACTGTCATCGTGAAGCGCTGCGCCGTTTCACCACCCTTTGGCAAGAGGTGCAAAGACGTTGAGGCAAAAATTATCCATGGTTGCACTTGCACGGGTTTCCCGACTTGATCACTACTTACGATCTCTTACACTTGGACCACGTCTCGGACCACGTCACCACATACATGTCATGAAACTCCATGACATGTCGCACTTCACTTCATGTCATGCCATGCCATGCCACGTCATGCGTCTCATTCTGACGCCCGATCCATGCCACGCTCATGACATGTCATGGCATGTCACGTTCCACCATGATGTTTTTTTGGGATTTGTCCCGCCCACGTCATGTCATGTCTTTTCCGATGCGTGGTCTGCACAACGAAGCTGTTTGAGTTGCTGAAGCGCATCCACAGTGACTCACAGCGGACCATCGAGCTTGTGCAACAACACTCGGAGGCAGTGATAGCCCTGGTTCGCTCACGCGGCGGTCTTGTGTTGTATTATGTTGTGCTGTGCTATGGTGTGTTGCAGTGCGGTGTGGTGTGGTGCGATGCTGCGCTGTGGTGTGGCGTGGTGTGGTGTAGGGCTGCTGTGTTGCGTTGTGTTGTGTTGTGTTGTGTTCAATGCTTAATTTTGTCTAATGCCATGTTGTATCCCCCCTACCTTAAAAATAAAATTGAGGGGGGGGGGGTTACGTCAATAAAATAAAATGTTTTTGGGCTTAAAAGCCCCCCGAGCCCTACACCAGCCGCCCTAAACACACCGCCCTGCATGCTTCTCCCGCTCGCTGGGCTCGGGCGTGCGCTCCGTGCGCTCCGTCTCAGTTGGTTGTAACGCCAACAGTTCGGCCCCCAAAGTGCAGGGGCATCGCCAAGATCGCGAGATGTGTGGTTGCGCATAGCAGCGCGCATCAGCGCGCAATATCGCGTAAAATCGCAATTAGAAGGAGTGTCTCGAAAGCAATGAAACCACCAGAAATCTGCTACACAACTGCAAGCTGCCAGAATTCTGCGTAACCCGGCGCGCAGGAAAGCAGAAAGCAAGCCAATTCGCAGAAAGCAGGCCAAACTACTTGAGACATGAGGCGTTACTGCGCTCTCAACAAGCTGCTGCCGGAGATCCTATGAAAGAGAGATGTGCCGCAGGCGCGTGGGCCACATCTCAGTCAGCTCAGTGCTTCGTCTACCTTGGGTTTTTGCAAGTGTCCTGGAACTTGCTCTTGGCGGGTGAAAAAGAAGGCTTCAGCTTCCGCAACTGTTCTCCTTTTTTTGCATCGCTTCAAAGAACGTCAAACGCTGGCCGGAGCCAGCGTGCTGATTTAGTGCGTGTCAGCCGCGCCTGAAACCTTGCTGTGGACGCTGCTGGGTGGGATGTTCAAGTTGGGCTCACGCAGCGGACGGCCCGGCGCGCCGTGCCACGCATCTGAAAGCTTGCCGGGTCACGGCGCGCCAGTTCACAAGGCCCAGCACGCCATTTCACCAGGCCCGGCGTAGGGCCCGGCGCGCCGGTTCACAAGGCCCGGCGCGCCGGTTCACAAGGCCCGACACAGGGCCCGGCGCGCCGGTTCACAAGGCCTAGTGGGCCATTTCACAAGGCCCGGCGTAGGGCCCGGCGCGCCGGTTCACAAGGCCCAGCGCGCCATTTCACAAGGCCCCGCGCAATTGTGTGTGCTGCGTGACAAGGTTGGGCGTGCCGGGTCAGAATGCCCGGCGAAGGAGGCAGTGCGCCGGGTGACTCGATTGTCTGCGTTGCAGGTCACAGGGCTTTGAAAAAATAAAATGCCTACGTCCCTTGCACTACGGTAGGGGGGATCATGTTGTGTTGTGGTGTAATGTGTTGCGATGTGTGTGTGTGTTTGCATCTGTGAGGCGGTTTGCTGGTTTATTTTTCTTGGTCCCAGTCTTGATTTTGTGGTTATTTGATTTAGTGGCTGGGTGTTCACTTACCCCGCTGTTTAATTGATTTAGTGGCTGGGTGTCCATGTAACCCGCTTGGTAGTTGGCTTAGTGGTTTCCATTTAATCCGCTTTGTATTTGTTTCAGGCTTGGGCTTCGATTTAGCCCTTGGGCGTTCTTTTAACCCGCTGTTTAGTTGGTTTGTTGGTTGGGTGTCCATTTCACCCGTTTTTTGGTCCGACACATGGGGCTTAGGTTGCCCAAGAACAAGGCACGCCCAACGCCTCAAGGCCAGCGCCAAGTTGGGGCACCAGGATGATGTCCACACTGGTGAGCGGCAGGCTGGGATTCGTCGCCCTTCGGATTCCTGCCTACTCCACCATACGGCGAAGGGAGGACCGCGAGGAGTAAAACCAAGGAAGCAACACCAACGCATCTGGTGTTGGAAGGCTTGCGTTTGGGTGGTTGTGTGGCTGTGTGTGTGTGAGGTTGCGTACGTGGTGCAGGATCAACCACGACACAAGGATTGCTGCACGCGACAGAAGCAAGTCGATCTCTGAGCCGACATCAACGAATTGCAAAGGTGTTTGCGTTTTGGCTTCGGGGGCACCTCCTTCCACCGGGGAAACGTCATACTCAGGCTCACTTTTTTGCTGGCCAAGCGGCAGAACGGACATACTTGCAGCTTGATTTGTATGATCCCTTTTCCACATGCCTGGAAGGGATCTCACTTTTGTCTAGGCGATCTATGGAAGACATGGCGACCTCGCAATGGGTGCGTGCGTTTTGGGAGGGGTCCCTTACTTCAGGTTATTCATGAAAACAATGGTCCTCTCCCCTTACGTTTTGGATCTGCAGGCACATGATCGGCACATTCGCGCCTTTAACGTGTACCTGAAGGCAGTGTACCATGCTCCAGAGACTTGGCACCCGCACCTGCACCGGTATGCGTGGCCTGTTCAGTCAACACATGACGAAAACATAAATGGGCAGGAACCACTTGGGAGTGTGGTTGTGTGTTTGTGTGTTTGCGTGTTTGTGTGTGTGTGTGCAGTTGCGTGTGCGTGTGTGCGTGCGTGCGTGCGTGTGTGCGTGTGTGCGTGCGTGCGTGTGTGCGTGTGTGTGTGTGTGTGTGTGTGTGTGTGTGTGCGTGCGTGTGTGCGTGTGTGCGTGTGTGCGTGCGTGGGTGTGTGTGTGTGTGTGCGTGCGTCGCGTGTGTGCGTGGTGCGTGTGTGCGTGTGTGCGTGTGCTGTGTGCGTGTGTGCGTGTGTGCGTGTGTGTGCGTGGTGTGCGTGTGTGTGTGCGTGAGTGTGCAGTGTTGTGTGTGCGGTGTGTGCTGTGTGTGCGTGTGTG
>CAUJNA010000625.1:109709-158778 GCA_963377175.1 Effrenium voratum | reverse complement strand
GTGTGTGTGTGTGTGTGTGTGTGTGTGTGTGTGTGTGTGTGTGTGTGTGTGTGTGTGTGTGTGTGTGTGTTGTGTGGTGTGTGTGTGTGTGTGTGTGTGTGTGTGTGTGTGTGTGTGTGTGTGTGTGTGTGTGTGTGTGTGTGTGTGTGTGTGTGTGTGTGTGTGTGTGTGTGTGTGTGTGTGTGTGTGTGTGTGTGTGTGTGTGTGTGTGTGTGTGTTGTGGTGTGTGTGTGTGTGTGTGTGTGTGTGTGTGTGTGTGTGTGTGTGTGTGTGTGTGTGTGTGTGTGTGTGTGTGTGTGTGTGTGTGTGACAAGTGGAGTTTGACACACAGACAGGGATAAGGCTCTCAATGCAAAGTCTGTTGAGCAGTCATAGGCCCGCAAGCCACTCGAAAACCATGCTTGAATTCACACAACCGTGTTCACGGTCATAAGCTCGTGAGTGTGGAGGCCGGGGATTGCTCGAAGCGAAGAGTTTGTTTGTTTGTTTGCAAGTGTTCGTGTGTATGGTATGATGGTATGGTAAGGAATGGACTGGTATGGTACGGATTGGTTGGTTGGTTGGCCAGTTGGCTGGCTGGCTGGTTGGCTGGTGATTTTTGCTTGCTTCCCGGGTCTGAAACGGGGTCTGAACTCACCAAAGAGATGCAGCCAGGGCTAGCATGTGCTTTCTCTCTTTCAGTGTGCAAAAGGGCGGGTGTAAAGGGAAATCAAGAGCCATCCTCCGTCTTAGGAAGTTCTCTAGGTGGACAGACCCAACTTCATTTGCAGAGCCTCACGTGGAAGATGCTTGTCGTACCTAGGGCGCCAAAATTGTTTGCGCTCGTCCTTTCAATCCAGCCTTGAAAGGTGCACCCTGAAACAAACGACACAGCCCTGCTCAACGGTTCAATCTCAGAGTGCTTCTTTTGGCCAAGGAGACCTTTGTCGAGTTGGTGGACGCGCGGCGCAAGGCGTCTTTCGGTACATAGTTTGGTTCCATTGTGCTTACTGACGATGACGGCCACAGGGTTGGTTGTTCCCCAAAAGTTTCTCAAGTTGAGCGAATCTGGTTCCCCAAAAGTTGGAAGCTGATTTTGAGAGCCATTTGTCGTTGCCAAGATTTTGGTTCAGCCCACAGCCCGCTGGCCCCGTTCGCCGAGTTTCGGGTCGCGGGTCGATCCGCCACCCCAACCTTCTATCGCCACCTGCCCCTTTTTTCCACGGAGTTCTTCGAGTTCTGGTTGTTTTCCCAGACCTCCAGCGGTTTTTTTTCTGCAGAGAAAGACCCGTTGATGGTTTGCGGCTTTTGCCAAACCCGGCCTCTGGCACATGGCCAGAAGGTGCATTAGTTCCGAGAAAGAACTCGCCTCTATTGGGCATCTGATCTGTGGCGTTGATTTCCTACTTTTTGCTGCTCCACGTGCTCTACTTTTTGCCTGCCTTACGCAGTTAGACACGGAGCACGCCAAGCTTCCTTGTTTTGTCCGGGACTGGCTGAGATCTCCCACCCTGAAACAGTGGTTGGGGGTCATGCCACCTGTAACCCTCAGAACTCGGCTTCACGTCGCTTGCTTAGCGGGCAGCGGGAGCGGCTTTGAGGAATTTGAGCCCAGAACGTTTCTTCAGCCGCGTCCGATGGGTTTGGCCTTTTTCCACTTGTCGCTCGTGTCAGATTCCAGTCTATCGGGACTTTGGTGCATTTTGCTTGGATACTAGGACTTTAACTTTTTGCCAACGAATAGGTTTTCCATTAAACCCCTAAAAGTTAAAACTTTTAGCAGGCGAGCAGAAAGCAACCCGGCGGACTAAGCCTTTGCTCATAAGCCAGCAGGCGAGCGAAGCGACACAGAAACTCACAACGGACACCATCAGAGTAAACCAGCTAGCCACAACGCAAAATTTAGCCGAAGGGCGCATGCAGCAACAGGGGTAGGGCACTATCAGGGGCGATCTTTCCGCTTGGGTGCAGTGATGCTTCGGGAGCACGCCCCGTTTTCCACTGGCTTGTATCAGACACGTGGTTTCAAGCCTGATTCGAAATTCGGTGCACTTTGAGGCTGAATCATTCACCACCACCTTTCATTTGCCAATACATCACCAGGATTGCGTCTTGGTGATGTGTTGGCGCGAGGTCTGCTTGAACACCCCTCTCTTATAGAGTATTGATTGTATATGCAGCCCGGTTGGTCGGCCTTTTTATGTTTCATGGTGGGGAATGTGTTTCATGGCAAGGGGATTTTCAAGCTGACCTCACTCTCGGCTGACCGGCGGATCTTACGAGTTCAGAGCTTGCTTCGACCGGGGGTCCTCATTTGCGTTAAAGGTGTCAGCCAATATGGGTATGGGTCAAAATTAAACCACCACAGAACCGCAGGTTTTAGTCCTTCTTTCCATTCACCAGGGGTCCATTTGGGGTGCCCATTTTTGACTCAGCGCCATATGTTTGAACATGATGAAATTAGTGTTGGATAACTCAGCAGCTTAAAGGATACGAAGACAAGCTGTGTCTCTCTCTCTCTCTCTCGAGACCTCTGCCTTGCAGATCACATGGATTCGACAACTTCAAGCTTGCATCAGTCAAGCTAGCTAATAGTGTCCTCGGCAAGCGAACAGTCTGTGCCAGGACAGGATGCGGGGTGAATCTTCTCTGCTGACTTGATTGGCTGTGAGCTCCAAAAGGGCTGGTTTGTGGGTGGGCGAGCCATGTGAGGAGAACACGTCGCTTTCATTCGCAATAAGAGCACCTTTCACTTGAGATCCTCCGAGTGTCCAGCCAGCCCACCCGCGAGTGGACGAAAATCATCCAAAGAAAGCTTTAATACTGTGGATGGAATTCGCACCACTTTGAAACCACGGGAAGCCATTGCTTGTTAGTAGTTACAGGGCAATCATTATCCCAGGGTTTCTTAGGGGCGCGAAATGAATTTTGTCCATCCGCAGTATGTGTAGCAGCAAATCGCGCTTTGGCGAGCTCTCCATCTCACATATTTTGTATGGCTAGGTCTCCCTTTTACCGATTCTTTTTTTGGGGAGGGCTCCCCTAAAATAGACTACAGGAAAAAGGGGGTACCAACTTATTCTAAGCTCTGTACTGGAGAACCTAGATGGTAAATTCCAGTTACTCTTCCGTGACTTATGTCTATGCTCCTGACACGTCCTCCCGCAGGGATACTGCTTGACTTTGAGCGTACCGTGCGAAACTTGATGCTTAGCGGTGACAGAAAGTACCTGCAAATGTCGTGCCACAAATGCCCAAGCTGACTGCTCCGAACCAACCAGTCCAAAGTGCTGCACCTGCCACGCAAACAGACCGCCCGCAAGCCCGCAGTGAGTGAGTGAGTGAGTGAGAGAGCGAGTGAGTGAGCGAGCCAGCCAGCGAGTGAGTGAGTGAGCGAGTGAGTGAGAGAGCGAGTGAGTGAGCGAGCGAGTGAGTGAGGTGTCAAACTACATGCTTCACTTTGCACCCTTGTTGCATGTACGTTCACTACCGCAGGCCTTGAGCTTACTACTCCGCATGAGTCAAAAGGTTGGCAGCTGCAGACTACATCGGTTGACTGTTTGTTTGAACACTACAGCACTTGCACTTGTAAGCAAAGTAACAACCGATTTTAACGTGGTAGCGGAGCTGAGATCCTAAACATAGGGGAGCTCCAGTAAGCAGTAAGTACTACAACAACAGCAACAGCAGCTACATGCCAAACTACTACGACATGTCAGGAGAAGCAGCATCAGCCTCAGCACAACAAACTACAGGAGCAGAGAACGGGCCAACAGCAGACACAGTAGGAGCCACGACTACGGGAGCAGGAACAGAACAAGACAACGACGTTCAGAGACTACATAGATACAAACTGCCACCACCCTTCTTCACTGGTGACTACTCCCAGTATGAAGAATGGCTGTTCAAGCTACAAGCATACCTCGGCCTCATAGACCGAGACTTCGACCTGGTGCTACAACTAGCACAAGTGGCTACACGACAGATTGAGGACACAGACATCAGAACACACATACTCGACCCTACACAAGCAAGCAAAGCAGTAGACCTCTCCAGAGATCTACACTACATCCTCATCAACATCTGTCAGGGAGCAGCAGCTACAGTAGTAAGGCAAAACCGCTACAACGCAAATGGATGTGAAACACTACGACTACTACACAACAGGTTCAGCCTACCAGTAGGAACAAGAAGCGTTGGTTACCTTACCAAACTACTGGAACCCACATTCAACGAAGCGCAGTTTGAAGAACAATTTCTACAATGGGAATACGACATCAACCGCTACGAGAAAGACAATGGAACAGCACTACCAGATGGAATCAAAATAGCAATACTACTCAACAAAACCAAAGGAGCACTGCAGCAACACCTCCAACTGCGAGCTGGACAGATCACGAACTACATCGAGATCAGAGCACTCATCCTGGACTACTACAAAACGATTTCAGCCTTCACTAGATCTACTTCAGCAGTAGGAACAAACTACAATGGAGGAACTGCACCAATGGATGTTGACAACATATGGAGGAAAGGAAGAAGCTACAAAGGCAAAGGAAAAGGAAAAGGCGGCTACAAAGGAAGCAAGAGCAAAGGCAAGTACAGGAGTAAAGGACACTACAAAGGATTCGACAAAGGCAGCAAAGGAAACTACAACAAAGGAGGATACAACAAGAGCAAAGGAAAAGGCTACTCAGGATCCAAAGGATATGGATCAAGCAAAGGCTACAAAGGCCAAGGAAACTACAGCAAATCAAAAGGAAAAGGAAGCAACAACTACACAACATGCCATCGATGTGGCAAGCCCGGCCACTGGGCACAAGACTGCAGAGTGCCGGTATGGCACATAGGAGAAGGAGAAGAACTACATCCACTAGAACAAGAACAAGCAGATCACGACAACAATGATGAACTACCTCAGGATGTGAACGACACTTGGGACTGGTACTACGAAGGAGAAGAAGGACAACATGAGGTGAACTACATGGAGGAGAACTGGAACGACTACGACTATGACAACAGCTGGGATTGGAATGACAACAGCTATGAGGACACAGCGAACTACATTGGAGGCATCAACGAGTCACACCTCACCATTGGATACATCAGACAAGCAAAATCACGACTACACAAGCACAAATCCAAATCACTACTTGGCAAGAGAACAACACACACAACATCATGGAACGACCACAGCAAGAGCTTTCAACAATTCCTACAAGAAGACACCACAAAGCTACACTTCGACATAGCAGCAGCAAGACAACAACAAAGGAACAAGAAGATTGAGGACACTATCACCCACTACATCATGTACTCCAACTTCAAGTCATACCACCACCTGTTGATCGACTCAGGAGCATCTACACATGTTTGCCCAAAGGACTACGCACCGGATCTTCCACTACGACCCTGTGGAGAATCAGTTCCACAACTCTACACGGTGACCAACAAGAAGATTCCAGTCTACGGCATCAAGTACGTTCCCTACAAGCAGGACAACTTCAGGATCATGATACCCTACTACGTTTGTGATGTGAAGTATCCAATCCTCAGCGCATCAAGACTACTTGATAGAGGATATGGACTTGACTTCACTCCACGACACTGCACCATCACACATGGACAACAACAAGCACACCTCATAAGACACTCAGGACTTTTCTACCTACGAGCAGAGAAGATCGACATTCCTACAGGATTCGACATCTACCCAATGACTACAGACAATGGAAAATCCATTGCTGTGATTCAACCTACAGAGAGAGCAGCACAACAACAAGAACAAATCGCACCACTCACACACACAGACCAAGGACTACGACAGATCCTTGGTGGAAACACTGACTACTGGAAACTTGATGGTGACTACGCCATCAGAGTACACAAACGACCACGCAAAGCACTGTTCACACCACACAACAGTGGCTGCCCAATACCAGAAGGAGAACTTGATGATTGGAGACTAACCATCATCAACAGACAAGGGCAAGAGCAAGAACAACTACAAGAGAACCCAACACAACTTTCCAAGCAAGAACTACAACGAAGACTAGAAGGTGACAACTGGACTGGAGAAACCAGATTCAGAAGAAAGATAACACCTACACGCAGAGCAACATCAAAGACCACACCAACAAGGCAGAGCTCACAACCACAACGGCTAATGGACACACCACCAACCAGATCAAAGATCCAACTACGAGCACCACAAAAGATATGGAGACCTAAAGCAGCACCTTCTACAAATCTTGACACCGCACAACCAAAGGAGACAATACACAGACCACTCACAGCACAGGAGGACAACCAAGACTACTGGGAAAGACAAGGTGAACACTGGATACGACACCACACAACGCTTAGAACAACTCTCTTCACTCCAACAGATGGACCAGGACATCCACCAATCACACACTTGAACCTCACAGAACTACAATCACTCACAACAACTTTGGAGAAGTTTCACAACGCAAAGATGACTGGACAGTCATGGGCAACGCAGCACTACCATTTCAATGGAAAGGAACAACAAGGTTTACCGTGAAGAAAGACTACGAGTACATCCAGGAGAACCACGATGAAGAACAACAACACGAGCATCATGAAGCACACAGAGCAAGAGGACTACGACAACCACAGCAGCCCACTCCACAACAAATAGCAGAACACAACCTTACACATCTACCATACAGAAACTGGTGTCCAATTTGCGTTCAAGGCAAAGGACGCCAAGACAACTACAAGAAACAACAATCACGACAACCTGTCATTCAAGTAGACTTTGCCTACATCAAGTCACAACAAGACCCAAAGACCACACCGGTACTGACAGCAGTTGATGTTACTACACAACTGTGTATGGCAGTATTGGTTCCAGACAAAGCATCAATGATGGACTACATGGTCAACAACCTACAAGCATTCATCTTTGAGTGCGGAAGAACACAAGGCATACTACAAAGCGACAACGAAGACACACTCAACGCACTTCTAAAAGCTACAGCAGCAAAAGTCGGCACAATGAGTGTACGACATTCACCTTCCTACAGCAGCAACAGTCAAGGAAGCGTTGAGCGACTACATAGAACACTTCTCGGACAAATCCGCGTCGTCAAAGCTCAAGTTGAAAGCAACTACAGCATGACGATGTCCACAAAGCACTGTCTACTACCTTGGATAGTACGACATGCAGCATGGACGGTAAATCGCTACGTCATCCACTCAGACGGCTACACAAGCTTTGAACGCCGCTGGGGAAGAAACTACGAGCGAGCAATCTGCGAATTTGGCGAGACACTACTCTACCTTCCACCACAACACAAGAAACTTCCAAAAGCAGACCTACGGATGCAGAAATGCATCTGGCTCGGAAAAGTTTCCGAAACCGGAGAAAACTACGTCGCAACGGAATCAGGCGTACAAAAGGTACGAACAGTACGGAGACTACAACCGGACTTCAAATACGACCTCGCACTGTTGAACAAAGTTTCCGGCACACCATGGGCACCACGACGGAACACCTACAACCCATCGTTCGCAACACTGTTGGATACGCAACTACAACCGTCAGAGAAAAGAAGGTCCACGCAAGATTTCGGACAACAAACGAACGCTACGGACGACATCGTTGCGGAACCCGCAACAAAACAACAACGCACTACACCACCTCCACGACTTCCGTCCACATCGACGTCAAGTTCACGACCACTACCGGATAGTCCTATGGCTACTTCACCAACTGGACGACAACATCCACCACTACCAGCACCACCTCGACAAACACTACGACGTTTAACTCCGGAAGAAGTAATGCAACCAACTAAAGCACAGAAGACCTCAAAGGACACTACAATCAGATCAACGGAACAAGCAACCAAAGAACCACCACCACTACGACAGAAAATCAACGCAGTGACACTTCCCAACGGAAAATCCATCACTCCCTACACAAACGACGACACCTCAGAAGACCAACCCATAATCTTCGACAACGAAGGTTACGACGAAACACAACTACTGGAAGGAATGAAACACGAGTCAAACCAAATGAAACTACATGACGTCTACGACGAAGTAGATGCGTCTACCGTCAACGACAACGTCATCAGAGAAGCGATACCTACAAGATGGGTACACAGAAAGAAAGGACCGGGAGTACGAAGCCGAATCGTCGCAAAAGGCTACACCGAAAAGATCGAGGACGAAGACTCCGTCTACGCCTCTACACCAATGTTCACGACACTCCGGACACTTCTCGCACTACAAATGTCACGACCAAACTGGATCGCGCGACTAGGTGACGTCTCTACAGCATTTCTACACGCACCCATCGCAAAAGACCACGACGGTAAACAACGTGACGTCTACCTTTGGCCACCTAAAGAACTTTGTCCACAACAGGACAAAATCTGGCGACTAAAGAAAGCCATGTATGGACTACGCAGTTCACCGAAAGCATGGCAGGACTACCTGGCTGAAGTTCTACAAAAGCTCAGCTTTGTAAGACTAAAGTCAGAACCCAACGTCTACACCAATGCGACTCGCGACTGCTACATCATGGTCTACGTGGACGATCTACTAGTACTTGGAGACAAGACCGCAGTCGACTCCACTTTCGAGGCCGTCCAGAAGCAGGTACTACTCAAGCACATCGGCTACCTCGAACCTGGCAAACCACAACAGTTTCTTGGAAGAAACATCGACCACTTCGGCAACTACTGCAATCTTGGACTAAAGGACTCCTACATCGACAACATGATCGAGAAGTCTGGAATGAACAACTGCAACTCAGTGAACACTCCAGGAATTGCACACTACAAACCAACAATAGAAGATGAAGCACTACTTGACCACGAACAACACAAAAGGTACAGAAGAATTGTTGGCAAACTTCAATGGTTAGCATACACACGACCAGACATTGCATACTCCACAAAAGAACTAGCACGAGACCTCACAGCACCTACAGAACTTTCACAAAAGAGAGTCAAACATCTACTACGCTACTTGCACGGCACCAAGCACTACAAATTCACCATAGAACCAACAACAACACTCAGAGCAAACACCAACAACATCCTGGATCTCGACGTTCATGTCGATGCCGACTGGGCAGGATGCCCTACTACCAGGAAATCAACTTCAGGTTTCAACATCATCTTTCTAGGAACAACAGTTGCATTTGGCAGCAGAACACAAGCTACAATAGCACTCAGCTCAGCAGAGTCTGAACTCTACGCCATTTGCACAGGAGTTAATGAGGGACTACACCTCAGAAACTTCCTACTTGAAACCAACATTTGCAGCAAGCTAAACCTACGCATCCACACAGACTCCACAGCAGGCAAGAGCATTGCTACACGACAAGGCACTAGCAAACGAGCAAAACACATCGACCTCAAATTCCTCTACACACAAGACCTCATCAAGCACGACATCATCAGAATCCTTAAGATCAACACACTCCACAACAGCGCAGATTTGTTTACCAAATGCATCAGCAAAGAAACACTACACAGGCTCATCCAGAGCATTGGAATACGCATCTAGCACTACGAACGACCAGCACAGCAGTTTCACAACAACAACAACAACAACAACAACAACAACAACAACAACAACAACAACAACAACAACAACAACAACAACAACAACAACAACAACAACAACAACAACAACAACAACAACAACAACAACAACAACAACAACAACAACAACAACAACAACAACAACAACAACAACGACTTTGGACATTTCATGTATGTAAGTAGCTACATGTAACACGACACTTTTGGTATGTAAGTAACAGTAACTACATGTACTTTCACTTGCACTTTTGGCGGCTTGAGTCAACACTACAGTTGTTTGTTTTGCATGTCTGCATTCGCCGACTGCCTGGTAGCAACTACTTAGGCTCATTTGTTTTTGCCCCGTTTCACTACATTTTGCATTCCACTGCAGCCATGCCGCTCCATCTACTGCAGATGCTACGATGGGAGACGCCACTACACCCGACAGGGCGTCTACACCAGAGGTGGCGGTCACTACTTACTCCAGTGACCATGGAACTCCACCACCTCAAACCTACAACGACTCCAACTACCACTTCAACCATTCTACACCCGGCAACACCGTCTACTACAACCCGACCACAGTGATGGACCAACTACACATCACTGAGCACCAGACAACCACTGCACCACCACTGGCCAACAACATTCCCTACACGCAATTTTTCACTGCATTTACACTTGAAGAGTATCAACTACTCTCACAACAACAAGCTACTCCACTGGCACAACTGGACTACACACGACCCATTCACTGCATCCCTGGAGATCTTCGGATGCCACACTACAATTCCACACTGCTCAGCATTTCACTACCTGAAGCAGCCAACGTCCACTACTACCACACGACTTCACTCCACACTACAACTGGCGACAACAACAACTACGTCATCATCCAACTCCAGATTGAACAACCACTACTCCTGAGGTACCTCACTTCAGGACAATTTCTACACTTCACAAGGGACTACATCTCCTACATGATGTCGGTACAACACAACTACTACCTCCCGACTACAACATTGCCACAGACCATCTTCAAGGTGAACTACAACATGACCACCTTCACTGACAACTACAGCCTTAGGAACAACTACGTTTGGAATTTCCACATGCCACTACTACTACCTGAACTACTCCACTACCTCTACAACAGAGACCAACTCCACGACTACCAACACAAAGCAATCACTACAATCCTCTGCAAAAGCATCCAATACTACGGCTTCACACTACTCACAATGACCAACCTCACACAACACCACAAAGCACTACTACACCGCTTTCTACGGGACTACGACCAACACATGTCGTGTCCCGAGATTGATGATGAGCGACTACGGGGAGCTCCAAACTACATGACAACCTTTTTCACCACCAACTACTACGCGACCTTGGACAGTCGACTACAGATGGTCCAAGCCTATCGCACCCAGAAATGGGGACTACATTTTTGAGCTCCTGCTCTACTACAACGAGCGCCTGCCTTCACTACTTCCGTCCAGCGCCCTACATCGAGCTGGAACCTGAACAGCGTGAACTACTGAGCGCAGGTCACTACTTTTGCCAATACAGTAGAATTGATGAACAACAATGGTTTTCATCACTACTGTCAATCCATGTTTTGCACTTCAGTTGAAAAGGTACTACAAAGACCTTTTAACTGAGGGGCCGTGTCAAACTACATGCTTCACTTTGCACTCTTGTTGCATGTATGTTCACTACCGCAGGCCTTGAGCTTACTACTCCGCATGAGTCAAAAGGTTGGCAGCTGCAGACTACATCGGTTGACTGTTTGTTTGAACACTACAGCACTTGCACTTAGCAGCACTTGCACTTGCAAGCAAAGTAACAACCGATTTTAACGTGAGTGGTGAGTGAGTGAGAGAGAGAGAGAGAGAGAGAGAGAGAGAGAGCGAGCGAGCGAGTGAGGGAGTGAGTGAGAGAGCGAGCGAGTGAGTGAGTGAGTGGTGAGTGAGCGAGTGAGCGAGTGAGTGAGGGAGCGAGCGAGCGAGCGAGCGAGTGAGTGAGTGAGTGAGTGAGTGAGTGAGTGAGTGAGTGAGTGCGAGGAAGTGAGCGAGTGAGTGAGTGAGTGAGTGAGCGAGCGAGCGAGCGAGTGAGTGAGTGAGTGAGTGAGTGAGTGAGTGAGTGAGTGAGTGAGAGTGCGAGTGAGTGAGTGCGAGGAAGTGAGTGCGAGAAAGTGCGTGCGAGCGAGTGAGTGCGAGGGAGTGAGTGCGAAGGAGTGAGTGCGAGTGAGTGTGAGGGAGTGAGTGAGTGAGTGAGTGAGTGAGTGAGTGAGTGAGTGAGTGAGTGAGTGAGTGAGTGAGTGAGTGAGTGAGTGAGTGAGTGAGTGAGTGAGTGAGTGAGTGCGAGGGAGTGAGCGAGTGAGTGAGCGAGCGATCGAGAGAGTGAGTGAGTGAGTGCGAGTGAGTCAGTGCGAGTGAGTGAGTGCGAGGGAGTGAGTGCGAGGAAGTGCGTGCGAGCGAGTGAGTGCGAGGCAGTGAGTGCTTGTGAGTGTGAGGGAAGTGAGAGCGAGCGAGCGAGCGAGCGAGGGAGGGAGGGAGGGAGTGAGTGAGTGAGTGAGTGAGTGAGTGCGAGGAAGTGAGCGAGTGAGTGAGTGAGCGAGCGAGCGAGTGAGTGAGTGAGTGAGTGCGAGTGAGTGAGTGCGAGGAAGTGAGTGCGAGGAAGTGCGTGCGAGCGAGTGAGTGCGAGGGAGTGAGTGCGAAGGAGTGAGTGCGAGTGAGTGTGAGTGAGTGAGTGAGTGAGTGAGTGAGTGAGTGAGTGAGTGAGTGAGTGAGTGAGTGAGTGAGTGAGTGAGTGAGTGAGTGAGAGCCGGAGGCAAAGGCGCAGGCGGTGGCGGAGGAAGGCAGTCGGCAGACCTTCTTCCACAGGAAGCTGTGTTGTTTTCCTGTATACAGGTCGTCGTTTTCCTGTTTTTCTGCTTCTCTCTGTGTTTGTGTCAAAACCAGGGGGTCCACCAAAGTGGCGGGTGTCCTTTTGGTTTCCTTTTAACCAAGCCACACCAGGCCGCACCCTCCAATAGACACACGACAATTTTCTGAGCTCACCAGGTCGCAGGTCCGTTTCACGGAACCTCTGATCAGCTGCTTGGAGTCGCCTGGCTGTGTTGCAATGGCTCTCGTGGCTACAGAGCAACTCCGGAACGAAAAAGGTGCTTCCCAATGAGTGCTGTTCATGTTTTCCATCAGTCATTGTTGCAAAGGTGCTATTGCATGCGCAAGTTTCTGCAAGTTGCAAGTTGCATCGCCGGCCTTGCGCATTCAGAAAGAGAAGCTTTGAAAGCCAATCCTCAATCCTTTAGGTCAGGACAGGGTGTGGTTTCCTTCGTATAGATTTGCCACCGCATGTGCTGGACAAATCCAAGTTTAGCCACGAGGCCACGCCCTTGTCGATCAAAGCGCCAAGTACTTCTTGATGGATTTGTTGCTGTGTGGGTTCCTTTCCGGATACCGGCAGATCTCCTTTTCCGCATTAGTCCCTGTTTCTGTTGTTGTTGTATTTTTTTGTATTTTTTTAGTAGTTCAAGTTAATTACTTGCATTCGGTTCAGCGTCCCAGGTAAGATTTTGCATGGCGGAAGGTTTTGTAGGTGTCCTGAACTCAACTGATTTCCAGGCGGCTGGATGTTTAAATCATTGTCCCAAACCGCACGCCCCCGCCGCCAATCCGTAGCTTCTAGACCTGGAGCGATGGCTGATGATAGGCTCGGGACCGACTGGAATGCGCGATTGAGGAACTGACTGCACCTCGTTCGGAGCGGTCAATTCTACCTGGAGCCCAAAAAGGCCTTTCTTGTTCAGGGCTCCTTACAAAATACATGTTGCCCATTTAAAACATGGCTTTTCCAACCAAAATAAGGGGAAACCACCCCCATTTACAAGTCAATGTTCCGGTGTATAATGTAAGGATCCCTGTTGTTGGTCTCAACCCCCCCAGAAAAGATGTCCTAACGGGCTTCTTCGCATAAGGTTTTTTTGTTGAGAGCGGGACGCTGCGAGCGAAGTTGAACTATGTGTGTTTAAATCTCAGCTGGAGTTTTATTTAAAAAATAAATGGGGAAAAAAAAGATTGGACAGAACGTGCTGTGTAAATTATCATGTTAAGTCGAATCATTCTATTTTATATTGTGTAATAGCATAGAAGTGGTGTTTGATTCATTCCTTATCAAATGATGTTCAACTCTAACTTAATTTTAATGCTCTATTGGGAAAGGATTCCCCTCTAAATTCTAAATGTAAGATGTAATGTCCTGTAGGATTCTGATCAAGCATTCCCTTATTGAATCCCATTTAAATGCTATTCAATTTCCGACTGAGTTTTTACAGAGCAGCCGTTGGTTGAGATTTGGATTGAGTACGAAAAACGCGACAAAACACTGTGCTTACGGTGGTTTCTGACCATGGTAGTGCTGGGGATAGTAGACCAAAACAAACACGATTTCGGGACCTCTGAATTACGTCCTTCTGAAATCTACTTATACTTAGCAAATTCTACTGAATTTCTATCTGAAATCAAATAGACATTGTTAAGGGAAAACTCCAATCAAATTTCAATGTTTAGATTATATTTGAGAATTATGTTTATTCTATTTCAAAGCAAATTCGACACCTGAGTGCCTTTCCAATAGAATTGCCCTTACAAATCAGCAAGCATCTAAACAACATGCATTTTTTCGGGACCTCTAGTTTCTTTCCTTGTGAATTCTACTTGATATATTTATCAAGTTCTACTTAATATCTATCTCACATCAAATAGAATTTAATAAGAAAACAATCCAAACATAATGGTTAGTTGAAAGTATAATTTAAATCATGAGTATTATATTTCAACATAAATGCTACACAGGATATATTTTTTAATTGAATTGTTTTTTGTAAATTAATACACATTTAAACAACCTCTACTTTATTTCTTAAAAGCTCTACGTAATGCAATATGTATCAGGTTCTACTGGCATAAGTCTAACTAAAATTAAGAAGAATGTAGTGAGGAACGAGTCCATCCAGAGGAAACCATCTCTAACTTAGTGTACTAGGGCTTGGGGGTGAACTACACCAGCGCAAACAGAAGCTCTTGCAAACAGGCCGGAAACGGTACAGTACAAAAAACCATCTCGAGACAACCACCACTTTGAGTTTTCTGAGTTGGTTCTGTTATTTATGCGCGTTCATGGGATTTCAGAAAAGCACAAACACTCCTCAGAAAAAAAGAAAAAGATCAAAACCCAGCTGAGCTCCAGACTCAGCCTCAGCCTCAAGTATGGGGATGGAGTTCAAGGCGCATTTTCTGATCTGTTTCAGATTTGTTTCTTGGTTTATTCAGCTTGTTCTTTTGGCTGCATGTGCGACACTCGCAGGATGTGGTCTCTTTGTGCTCCAAAAAAACTGCCAGGACTCTGGCTGGCACTTGGCCAGTTGGCAGCGGCAGATGTCTTCCAGTTCCTCAATTGTGACTTGGATGTTGGCCGGTGGGCTTTTGCGGAATGTGGGCAGAGAGCAGAACTGATTTGCACTTAAAGGTATGAGGAAAAGGTGGTGGCTTGAGGCTACCCTTTGGCTGAAACCGAAGGGTGCCCCACCATTCTAAGGCGGGTTTGCCCCATTTACGTGATTTGCTCCCGCCTTGCGCATTCAGAGGCGCAAAGTAAGCCTTTTCTTCAGCTGCGCAAAGAAGCTCATGGCTTCCATCACGCAAGTGATTTTCTCCACAGCGGGTCGCAGAAGTTGCTGCCAAAATTTCGCAGGGAGCACATAGACTTCCATTTGATTAAGAATATGTTGTATTTATTTTGCCCTGTTGGTTGTGAAGGGAATCTATCACTATTGGAAATATGATTGTTTTTGCCAGGGGGCTTGAGCAAATGGAAGTAGACAACGCAATGTGGGTGGTTCCCGAAACAAGACTCCGCCTTGGGACGAACGGATGCCACAGAGTACCATTTGGGTGTGTCTTTCTTACAAAAAGGGGAGTCTGTGGCAGTGCACGTTTTTTTTTGGGTGATTTTGAGGTTTGATATTTGGAGCATTGCTTTGCTGAAGCGTGTTTGTGACTTCGAAGTCTGAACCACTCAACGGGGTCCTCTACTCTCGAGTCTTGTATTATGCTGATTTTTGCTGCCGCTCAGCATCTTTCTGTCATTTCCTGTTTGGAATTGCATTAGAGTTGAATCATAGACTCCAGTACGGAAGGACGAGCATCTTGTGTCTGCAATTTGCCTGCACCTTAAAAGGAGGGAAAACCAATAGAAACACAAGGAAAATGCAATTTCAGTTCTACTGTACAAGCTTTAAATTGCCACGATTTAAGTTAAAAGCATATGTTTGTTATTTTGAAATCAATTTAACATTGTGTTGTGAATTAGAATCAACATAGTGCTTCCTTTCCAAGTAGGATGTAAATTGGGATTTAAATCGAATCTAATTATATAGGAGCAACAAGCTTGTTGTTTCTTCAAAATATCAAGCCCTCAAAAGAAGTGAACCACCAGTAAATCCCATCTGGTCTATTCCAACTGGCTTGCAAGCTTCTAAATTGCAAAGCATTAAGTTTCCATAGAATTCACTTCAATGGTTCATGTTGAGTAAGTTTCTCAGTTAGTACTTCCCTTCCAACTGGGATTTCCATTACAGTTTGAAACTCTTATCTTAATGTAGATGTTAAAACGCAATTTATAATTTCGCATAAGAGTTTAATTTGAGTTTAGTTAGAATACATATTCTGAATTTGGATTTAAACATAATTTCCTTCCTAGTCTAAATAGGAACTCCTTTCAAAAACTGAGCTAGAAATTAAGTATAATTTAAGTAGAACCTAGTAAGAAAAGACACGCTCGTTGATTCTTTAGAGGAATTCAACTGCATGTTTGATTGAATCATATCTTAAATAGGAGTTTAGGTTCAACTATGTAGGGTGTTGATTGGATTTCGATTCTAATTTAAGTAGCATTTGGTATGGATAAACAAGCTGGTTGTTTCTTCTTGTTAGCTTAGATAGACTTCTTACACTTGATTGGATATTTATAGGGAATTGATTACAGTGTTTATTGTTCGATTGATTTGACATAAGAGATTCCCTTTGCAAGTTGGATTTAAGTAGAATTCGATTGGACATCAAATACAATCTCATTCGATCTGATAATATCCGTCAACTTGCCTAGACAACAGAAAAAAAAAAAAAAAAAAAAAAAAAAAAAACTATCTCGAAAGCAGCAGAAGACCCATCATAGACACAGAAAGGCCAAATAAACAACAAACTGGAGAAACACCCCCCAAAGAACCCTGGAGAAAACCAAAGCACGAAGAAAAAAGCGAGAAAACGGAAATACCGGAAAACATGTGTCCAGAAGTCTTTCAACATGGGCTGTGCGCCAAAGAGTTCTTGCTGTTTGTTTGTTGGTTTTCTCGAGTTCTCGAGGATCTGCCTTGGTTTTCCTCAAATTGTTTTTTGTGGTTTCGGAAAACATGTTTCCTTTGTATTTTGCAGATCAAGTGCAAGTGACATGGCTGACTCATGGGAAGACTGGACGGATGCAAGAAGCGCACTGCCAGGGTCCCGTGTTCTGCTTCTTTGGGGGCAAAATGGTGGGTTTCATCTGGGGTTTGCTTTAGAACCGCAAAAAAAGGTACCCTGAGGGGGAAGAAAAAGGAGAAGAAAAAAAACTTCCATCTGGGCAAAGAACATTGTGCCCTCAAGGGGTTTGCTTTGCTTTGCCCCAAAGCGTGGATTCCCTGATTCAGGTGTTCGAGGTCCGAGCTTCACGTCCAAGCTTCGAAACGCACAGGGTGGATTCCCGAAAGGTCTGGGGTGGAACTCTTGGGGAGAGTCAGAGGGGAATCAGCGAGCCCTTTGGGGTCATTTAAAGGGTGCGCACAAGGGATAGAACACCCCCTGACCTCTCAATCAAGAGATACGTTGAAAGAGGAACGCGGCGTCAACTTGGCCTCAGCTGCTTTTTGCTTCCCAACGCGGCGTCAATTTGGCCTCAGCTGCTTTTTGCTTGCCCCAATGCGGCGTCAACTTGCCCTTAGCTTTTTTTGCTTGCCCCTGGCAACTTCTGGGAATGTGTGACTTTACACTGCGGCGCCCCACGTATGGGTCCTTGTAATTTGACTGATTTTTCCATAAAGTAGGGAACAATGTTCAACAGGAACTTCATGGAACTGCCATCTCTTCCCAAATCATGGTATCCGTTTTTCCCAGAAGACTCCGAACAGCCCCTGTTTCCCACATGTTCAAAGCGCACGGATCGGGAAGCTGGGAAGCTTTAGCATTGCTTTTACGGTGTAGGAAACATAAAACAGTATTTTTGGAAAGGTAGAGGAAACAAAGTGTTTCGGGTATTCCCCCAAAAAATGGGTCGTGTCCCTTTGGTTTCCCTTTGAAGCAACCCCAAAAAGGGTACCCCAGAAAACCAGCCTCGTTTGTGCGTGAAACAAGTCAGCGGTTTCCAACCCTGTTTCCAACATGTGGGCAGATTGGCCACCCTCTTGGTTAGTTACTATTACTAAGCGTGCGAAGCAATGTGTACTGCTATTGGGTTGGATCTTTAGACTTCAACTTTTTGGGAATTAAAGGTGTTTTCCACTAAGCCCCCAAAACGTGAAACCTTTTGCAGGGGGTCAACAGCAACCAAGAAAGTATAAAGCTCGGTGTTTGAAATGGTTTAAACACATAAACCATGTGCTTGGTTTCAAAGGGACACTAAATGCTATGTTTAGGTGCTGGTGGCGTCATGCGACAACAATGTCCATTTCAAAATTTGGAGGAATTCCACCTGCACCCCTTGGCAACCTAGGTGGCATTTTCTTTAGGTAATAGGCCTCATAGGCCCAAGATCTTATTGTAGGTATTTACAAGGCTTGTAGGCCCTCATCTATGCACTCCTAAGGAAGGTTTAAATCCTTGACACTGCCACATATGTGTGTGTGTGTTGCGTGTATGCGTTTTGCGGGCGCCCCCGTTTGGTTGGTTTTGGAGGGAAAGCAAAAGGAAAACGACCCCAAAAGAAAAACATGCCCATAAACCATCCTTTCTGCCCTTGTTGCCCTTGTAGAATTGCTTCATGTGCTCTTTTGCGGGTCAGATCAGTCTGGCCGTTTTGCCTCTATGATCATGGCTCAATGTGGGCATGCCTTAATACGGAATGAAGGGTGTCCTTTTAGTTGTCCTTAAACAGCCCAGCCCAACCTAGAGACACAAAATGCTACGAAGTCCAATTCAGCTTGAAGCAGACAGTGGCTCCGTCCCTCAAAGACATGAACAACAAGCACATTTGTTTACCCTCTCTCCCACTAACATGGCATCTGATGTATATATATATATACATTATAGCTATATATATATATGTAAATGTGTACATACACATATACGTGCATGTACATACATGCACATAGATACCGCCTGTCTATTATTACATAAACACAAGTCACGGAGGTCAGCAAATGTGTATGTTTTCGGCTCACCCCCCTTTTTTGGGCTAAGCTGTTAATCAAAACCAAACGGCAAGCGCTTCGGCGTCCATGGCGAAGCAGTCGAAACTCTGAGGCGAAGCCTTCGACGACTGGCGCCACTTCCAGGCCCGACTGCGCCTTGCCACGGGCGCGGAGGCGGAGGCGCTGCTGGCGCGGCACTGGCCGCGCCTTGCGTCGCAACGGGACCAATCGAAAGCAGAAGTTGAGAGAAACACGCGAACAGCTGACAGAAGCTAGCGGAACAACCAAACAAGAAAGCAACAACGGCAACAAAAGCAGCAGCAGTAACACCGACAACAACGACCACGACAACGATCAACAACAAACAGCAAACATCCAACAGCAAACTGTGAACTTGCACAATCAAGGGTTTTAGGCGGTAATGAAGGAATACCCTCGGTAATTAAGGGATTTCCACTGGTCTTTCAGTCTGAAACAGCCACTTCCCGACCTGGGCATGCGCGGCGCTGCTTCAACTTTTTTCACCGAAAGACATGGAATGTCTGCCTGAGCAGCGAGAAAAGCCTACAAGAGCCCGCCCCTAGGCTCTGACGCTCAGAAGTACTCAGAAGGTGCAAATACCATCGTCAATGCCTTAGGCAGCTCTGAGGCATACGGAGGCTCCGCGAAGTGTGGAGCCAGATGAGCCTTGAAAACAAATGCTCAATTGATACTGGTACCTGCTATTGCAACAAAACAGCACAATGTTTTTTGCCCGGGAAGTAGGCTTACAACAAACCGAGCTGACCGTGCGTCAAATCGTTGCAGGGCTAACAAATTTGGGCTTGCAGAACTCGTTGGTTTTAGATAGGAAAAAAACGTTATCTGATTTCATGATTGGTCGAGTTGTTGAGGCCTGTCAGGTCCTCTCCCAAAAGTCTATGAAAATTAGCAGCTTGAATTTCAGAAGAAAAGACAAATTGACACGTCAACGCTGAAAAGCCATGGCGCCTCGCTGTGCTCTGAACCATCAGCTCACTTCTTGAAGAAACTGGTGAGTGACGCTGATGTTCCCGGCGTTTCTTTCCCTGGGCCATGTGCGCTAGCATCACGCTTGCCGGCGTTTTGAAGTTGTGTCGGCGCTGCTGCCGGGCGCAGCCTCCTTATCCTGCCCAAGGAAAACGCCGTGCCAAGCGCAGTGGGAGATGGTCGAGCTGGCCCGTTTTCTTCAGTACTGCTGGTAACGGTGTGTGCTTGATTTTGTCTATTGGTTATTTGGTTGAAGAATGGGACAAAGTTGGACAAGGTGGTTGGCCTGCAGGCCAGGAGCCCGGGCTCCATTGTTTGCCCTCCGTGACTATAAAATCCATGTCGCTTGCAGGACGCCACTTCCAGGTCCCCAATCACTTCCAGCTCCGCTAGCAACGCAGCACGCTCCAACGCCTTTACCTGCAGGGGCGCCTACACCTACACGTGTGCATTTGCGTGTTCCTTGCCTACGCGGATGACTACGCGCTGGTGGGCGGCTAACACGCGGCGATGGCATTGTTCGTTGTTCATCTCGTAGCTAAACATGTAGCCACTCTCCCTCATATAGCCTCAACTTCAACCACTGCAAAACATGAAAGCTTCAAAACGTAGGTACTAGGTGATTCTATCATGTGTCATCCGGGCTTGCCCAAGCGCGCACCGCCTGCCGTGCCACATAGAAAAAAAACGCAATCATGCACGCGGTGTACGCGGCCAATGTTATTGGCATTATACACACGACTTGACTACACACACACTATTACACACACACACACATCCAAAACGACACATGCAGGTTCGACAATTCTTCTGCGAGCAAGTCACGACACATAATGGTACTGCGTCAATGCACTGGCACCAGTACCGCCAGTACCCCCTAATGAAGCAATGAAGCATAGATTAATCTGTCCCAAAAGAATGCCAACAATCAACAATCCAACAAAGAAAGCCTTGCTCTGAGAGTCTGGGTGTTCTACATTTCAACAATGCGAACATGCTTTCGCCGCAAGACCAGCCTGCATGCTTTCATCTGCGTCGTGATCCGCATCTGAATCAGGAAGGGTTCTGGCTATCTCCTCCGCAACAGCTGGCGACGAGAAAGCCCCAGCCCAAACGCAAACCTATGTGTCTGTGTCGCACACTCCATAAGAGCGGTCCTACTCACAACAAGGTACACTCCATGCTATGTGTTTTTATTACTAGCTACTTTACTAAGTTAGTAGCACAGTAGTAGTTAGTAAGTACTAAGTACTACTACTAAGTACTAAGTAACAAGAAACGATTTGGGCAAGATGCTGGAAAAGAGTTAGCCTTGGGCCCTGGGGCCCTGGGTACTACTAAGTAAAACGAAACGATTTTTTCATCGCTCTTTGTGGGCAAGATGCTGGAAAAGAGTTAGCCCAAAATGCCCAAAACCAAGCGATCCTCACTCCACTCAAGCCCTTACATTCAAAGGACATAATCAATCATCATCGATTCTAGGCATCTAGTACAAGCCTGAAACTACTACAAGCCTGAAGTAACCCCCCGCCTTTGGGTGCATTTTACAGGGTCCGGTCAAGTACGTGATCATCTGGTATCTGGTGTGTGAACAACTGCTGCAGTTTGACAATCGGTCCTTGGCCTCTCCGGCTGCAGCAGCCTGCTTCTCTGTGTCCTGGCTACGTGGATGTTTTGACGTCTGTGAGCCGTGAGCCATGTGTTAAAGGTGAGTCCTGCTCGGCTGTCAGCCCTGCCACAGGCGATGGTGCTGCTTTGTCCTGACGCTGGCACACTTGAGTTGCAGCTATAGGCCTCAAAGCGGGTCCAGCCTTGGCAGCAGGATTTGGCGACGCCGACGCCGACGCTGCGGCTTTGTCCTGACGGCTGGGCACACGGTTAAGTTGCACTGCAAGAGTCAATTGGACTTGAGGCAGTCAGCCACTCCGACCAGTCAAGTCAAGTCCTACAAAAAACTTTCAAAGTCGGTGGATCCTGCTCAGCAATTGGCTGCTCCGCAGCCGGCAATGGTTCCACTGTCTCCTGACGCTGCTGGCCACACACTTGAGTTGCAAAAGCTCTCAAAATGGGTCCTTCTCCGCAACTGGCTGCTGCTCCGCAGTTGGCGAAAGTTCCACCGTCTCCTGACGCTGCTGGCCACTTGCTTGAGTTGCAAAAAAACCCAAAGTGGGTCAGTGGGTCCTTTTCAGCAACTGGCTGCTCCGCAGCCGGCGATGGTTCCACTGTCTCCTGACGCTGCTGGCCACACACTTGAGTTGCAAAAACTCTCAAAGTGAGTCCTTCTCAGCAACTGGCTGCTCCGCAGTTGCCGATGGTAATTGCCGACCCCCCCTCGGTAATTAAGGATTTGGCAACTGCAAACCGCTAGCCAAAATCCTTAATTACCGACCCCCCCTCGGTAATTAAGGATTTGGCAAGTGCAAACCGCCAGTATGATACTACAAGTAGTACCGCGCAAGGCGGTGGCGGAAGTTTCTAAAAAAGAACCACTGTAGGAGGCTTGAACAACCAGGGCAAACATGTTTGGGGCCAAATTGAAAACCAATCATGTTTTGTTTGTGACGAACATGGCCAAACGGTCACAAAAGAAATCAACAGGTCATGTCTTCACAGGCAACTATTCCACCGCTCGGACAAAAACTGGAAAGAAAACCTGGCTGACAGGGAGCCTGCCTGACCGCAAATGTTTGACAAGTCTTAAGCCTCCATCATTTACCCTTTGTTACCATCCGCCCGCCCGTTGTCCCACCGGCTCTTTTTCCTTTTTATGCGGGCAGATTCACTTTGTCTCTGTTCAAGGCAGCACGGTCAGAAAAGACGCATGCTGCCAGGCAAGGCACACTGCAAGGCACACGGCCTGGCAAGCGCCGGGCGGTCAGAAAAGACGCACCCTGGCGCATCTCAAGCGCATTCAGCGCTGTCTTGTCAAGCGTTCAAGGTCATCGTGCACCTCTTGCGCCGCGGTGCGAAGCTGGAGACACTCGTCAATGTCATTTTGCTCGAAGTGTTTTTTGGCGTGCAGCGGAGTAAAGGCAACCAAGCCGGGTATGTCTTGGCCTTCGTTGCTGTGAAACTCAGGGAGCCAGCGGGGAAGGCCTATGAGCATCACGCGGTCATCGCCGTCTGCTGCTCTTTCGTCCGCACGGGCCACAAAGCCTAACTCCTGCAAAAGCGTGCGAAGATACTGGCTGGCCCGCTGGTCTCGCGCGCGCGGGTCAGCCCCTTTGCTTCCGATCTCCGTGTACCTCAAGTATCGCTGCGCGTTCAGAGTGGCCATGATGCCGTGTTTTTTGTTGAAGCCATGCCAGTGTGGGCACACGGTGCCAAAGCCCATAAGCTGCTTGTGCCTGCGACATCTTCCAAGAGGGCATGTGTCGTGCACCAAGTAGTGCTCGATGTCCCCCGCATCGTTTAAGTATCCAATGGGGCGATACTTTTCACCCCACATGGTGCAGCAAACGGGTCGCACCACAGAGCGGGCAGCGTGGTGCCTCTTGCGGTAGTTATGCGCCACCCAGCCGGCATCGGCATCGCCAGGACGCGTGCGCTGCGCTCTGATGCCGCAGCCTAAAAGAAAGTCATACAAGGCAACATCCCAAGCCTCCTGGCGCGCCAAGTGCACGGAAGCACACATGCCCAGCATGAGCTCCACGTGTGCTCGCAAGTGTGGATGCATCACACTGTCGGGCCTCAGCGTGGCCATGATTTCAGCTCCCAAAGCTTGCAAGTGGATTTGCGCTCCAAGGGCTGAGACAGGGGCAGAAAAGCCGCCTGCGTGGCCAGCAGCAGGGGCAGAAAAGCCGCCTGCGTCTGACATCCACCAAGGCATGCCGAGATTGGATTGCTCGAAAGAGGCTCGCCAGTCCCTTGAAAGCAGGACGTGCCCCAAAGTCATATCTGCAGGCACCGGCAACGGGACTTGCAAGCAGACATCCGTCTCGGAGATCACATTGTCCCGCGAAGTGTTTAGGGGCTCACCAGTGTTGTCGCCCCAGTTCACCTCCATCGCCCCGGCCGAGCATCGAATGGCCGGCAAGGCTCTCGGCAAGGGCAAAGCGCCGCTTGCCTCCAAGTAAACATCGTGCTCCATAAAGGACTGCCGCGGCGGAAGCTCCGGCAGCAAGCCGAGATCGGAAGCAGCCACATGGCGCCGCACCTGCTTCAAGTCTGCCCGGTAGCCCTCGGGGATCAAAGGATCCCTGCACATAAGCGCGTACTCTTCCGAGAAGGCAGTCTCATCAATTTCGTGCGCCACGTCCTGCTGCGCCGCCCACCAAGCCTCCCAGTCGGCAGTGTCTGGCAGCAATAAGCGGAGAGCGTTGCCTTGCCAGCAGCTCGGACGCGCCGTCCGGTGGAGCCACGTGACGTAGCAGTACTTGTGCACCACGGCCAAGATATCAAAATTTTTCGCCTCCTGCAGCGGCAAAGCCACCAGTCTTAAGAAGGTGCTGGACAGCAAAAATGAATAATTCAAGGTGAGCACCGACCACATGTAAAGGAAGACCAGACACTGGAAGAGCGCCATGGCCGGCATACCACCAAGAGGCAACTCCGGAAAAACCTCCGCGGCAACAAGCATACGCTGCAGCGCTGCAAGCTCTTGCTGCAACTCCCGACTAGATGCCAGCAACTCGCTAGCGTAGGCAATCAAGCCTTGAGCGTCCTCCGCGCTCTGTATGACCCGGAACGAAAGCAAGGTCGCGTCCGAAGTAACGTCTGCGCACCTGGCTGAAAGAGCACGCCTAGTGGGGCATCGCAAGGCAGCACCAAGCACAGCGCGGTGTCCTCCACGTCGGCCGCGGCAGATTGGGCCACCTCTGGCGCGAAGGACACCCTTTTCTTTTTCTTGGCGCTGGGCGCAGCCGCGGCGTGGGCAGAGTCGTCCTGCACGTCAGCCCACGCAGGTCTGCGAGTCGTGGCTGCTTTCGGGGAGGCGGTCAGAAAAGACGCACCTTCCCCGGCAGCGGCGGGCAGAAAAGCCGCACCACTGCCAGAGGCTGCTCTTGGGGAAGCGTTCAAAAAAGCCGCAACAGACGCTGCTTCCGGGGAGGTGGTCAGAAAAGACGCACCATCCCCAGTAGAAATGAAGTGCTCGTGTATTTCCGCTGCAAGCGTGTCCCAAGGCGTGCTGAGCTGAAAGGGACAGGCGCACAAGCCACAGCGCTCCGGGAAAGCTTGCTGCAGAGCGCGCATGATAGGGCACCAGTGGCGGGCCATACGCACGCGGGAAGCTTGCTGAAGTACAGCGCGGCCTTGAGCGGTAAGGGCAGCGAGGCCGGCGCCTTCCAGCCAGTCTGCCAGCCAAGCTTTTCTGAGGGGCGTGCCGCGCTCGGCGGCAGCCGCTTGGATGAACTTGCGCGTGTCGAGGCAAATATCGCTGTAGCCAGCGGATACAGTCGTGGACGTCTCTCGAAGGTCCTTGTCCAACAGCTGCACGCTGTGCAAGTGCGCCGGAACTCGGCCGCCAAGGAACATCCGTCGGGTGCGCGACACCACCAGGTCCGCCTGTCGGAAGCAGACTTTCGCCGCCTTGTTGTCGCGGCATTGAGCTGCTTCGCTCAGCTCCGCTTGCACTCGCCGCTCCGCGGCCCACTGCCAAGTAAACCTTCGCTGCTGGATCCCCAGCAGGTCGTAAAGAAGCTGGAGCACAAAGTATAGCATCCGCGAAGAGAACACGCTGCGATGCTTGCCAGCATTGCAAAGACAAATCAGCCGGACCTGTGGCACTTTCTTGCCTTTGCACACGTGGCGCAGCCAGCACACCACAGTCAAAGTCAAGGCCCACATGGCGTTGAACAAATAATTGTCGCCACCCTGCTCGAACTGATGCCAGAGACAGCCACCGTCCAGCGTGTGCTTCCAGCAGCTGTGCACCCTGTGTGCAGTCATGAAGTCATCAAGCCAGAGCAGCAACGCCGGCACCACCACTGTAGTGGAAGCTAAAGCCTCGGTCAAGCCATCCCGATCGGCCTTGGCCCCGTCAAAATCCGAGTCCCATCTCGGGTGGCAAACGTCCGTTTTGCCACCGGCGTAAAAGCCAATCCAAGAAGGCAGGTCGGACACCGAGTCTCGCAGAAGGTCTGCCAGCAACACAAATGCCGGATTCGGCGCAGCCATGGCGACGCCAGGCGGGCAGAAAAGCCGCGCCTAGGCTACTGCAGTTGCCAGGCGGGCAGAAAAGCCGCGCCAAGCAAGTTGCCAGGCGGGCAGAAAAGCCGCACCCAGCAAAAGCAGAACCAAACAAAACTTGCGAGGCTGCGCGTGTGCTGTGATGTGATGTGTGTGGCGATGAGCCTTTAGGTAGACCTTGCGTGTGCGTGTGTGTGTGTGTGTGTGTGTGCTGTGCGGTGTTTTTGTGATGCTGTTGAAGTATGCCAGTTGACTCATGCCTGATGTGAGGCTTTGAGCAGGTCGAGCATTTTCAAAAATCAGTCATTTCAACATGAGGTAAGCCAACGTTGACAGCAAGGTGCCCTGCAAAATTCCCGATGTCGGGAGCCTCGTTTTTCAAAAAACCAACCACACAGGAGACTTTGTATTCTGACAAACTTCTTTGTGGCAGTAGAGCGAAACCACAAAAAAAGCACCGACCAGAGGTGATCAACTTCCTTCAAAATGTTATCGAATGCTTACAGCAATGGTGGTTCCCCATAAAAAAATGGTGGCTCCTAGTAGGGACACAAATCACGGACCCGTAGTAGCGCGACCTATTCTTTGGATCAATGAAGTCTTCCATGGTACCAATCACAACACATGTGGATTCAAAAACCTCGTGCAATTCAGCTACCTGCAATTTCCCATTTCAATGCTTGGTACTTGTCTCACGTATGTTTGATTATAGCTGCTTAGAGACCCATCGTACTTGATTCAATCCCCATGGTTTCCAAGGCCAGGGGTACCCCTATTCTGAGACCTACGTATTTCGTGGCAAGTGAATCTGGACTTCCAAGGAATGTGAATGAGCTAGGGGGCTAGCATGGGACAACATGCGAACTGATGTCAAAATAAAGGGACCCTTTTTGGTAATCCTTGAAGGGAAAACAAAAGAATCCAACCACCTCCAAACGGTTTACACTATTTGCGAACTGAGTGCTAGAATTACTACAAACACGCATGTGTCAATCCGAGTAGTTTTCTTCGCAAATCGGCTGCTGACTCCTTCACTCCTGCCAAGTAACACGGCTGCGCCGGCGCGGCGCAAGTATACGGCGATCAGAAAAGATGCACCGTATACTTCCTGCAACTGCTCGTGCAACAGCTTGCACGGCGCTGAGGAGGCGGTCAGAAAAGACACACCTACCTCGCTGTGGCCTGGCTGCGGCCAGTATAGCCTGTGGCCGCAGACAACCTCGAGCTGTTGGCATCACGCTCACGGCGCTCTTTGCGAGACTTTTCTCTCATGCACGTTTGATCCACGCTCCACGATGAGCGCTCTGCCATGAACTGCACAAGTCCCTGTGCAATGTGCGCTTGAGCATCCCCCGGCAAGTGATGCCGCAAAGACTTCCAGAACTGCGGCCCAGACTCTCCTAAGACATCGTACGCTGCCTGCATGTCCTCCGGCACTGCCTCCCTGGGCCGAAACACAAAATCAGGATGCTGGTCCATGAAACGTTGCATTCGCGCTTCCGCCTCAGACAAATCACGCGCAGTCATGTCAGCTTTGCGGAACCCCTTCGCCTTTCCTTTTTTGCCGGCGTTCGACCCACCTTTTTTGCCGGCGGCTTTCGCACCGCTTTTTTTTCCAGTCCCATGCCAGCCGTACATGTTTGCCCATTGATCAGTGCCTGGAGGAAGCGGGGGCCACGGTGGGGGGAACCCTTTTCCCCACCACATGTTCCAGCCTGGCGGTTGGTGGTACAGTGATGCTGGCGGATTCGTCCATGCGGCAGAGACACTCGAGCCAGTATCATCGCATCCGCCAGCTGAGGAAGCAGGAGGTCGCGGGCTTCCAGGCGCAGTGGAGGCGGTCAGAAAAGACGCACCAGATGAATACTGCGCGGGGGCACTTGCGGCATTTGACTGCGCCGCATTTGGAATGTCTTCAAGGGCATTCATGCTTTTGATCACGATTTCTTTCGGAATGTTGCCTTTCTCGTAGTTGTCCAGAACACCGCCCCAAAACATTGCCGGACCCGGTGGCAGCATCTGGCCAAATCGCTTTGCCAGCGCAAGAAAATCGGCATCCACGTGAGCCATGGCGCTGCCTGGCGGGCAGAAAAGCCGCGCGCAGGCTCGCACGTTGTCAGGCGGGCAGAAAAGCCGCACCAGGCAATATAAAAAAAAAAAGCTGCGAGATGTGCTCGTGCGTGTGGTGTGATGTGCTTCTATGCGTGTGGTGTGTGTGTGTGAGCTGTGTGTCGATCCGTGATGCTGTGGTTTGTGATGCTGCTGTGGTGCTGCATCATGCCAGTTGGCTCATGCCTAAAGTGAGGCTTTGAGCCATTGCAGCACGCATTGCGGAGATTATACCTGCAAAGTTCTCGGTACTGCCCGTATATTTAAGTCACCGAAGACAACACCAGCGGTTCCCCAATTTGAAGGCGTCCTGTTTTTAAACAAATCTATTTGACTGACTACTGAGCGACGATCAATGAGCTGCTGAGCACATGCTTTTCGTTTTTTAGTACAGTCCGTGTATTCACGACCAGGAAAAAAACACGAGGTACCCGAAAGCCCTATGTTTTTTAAGGAGCCTGAAATGAATTTCGGTAAGTAAGCCCTGAACGACAGCCATGTGTTGTCTCGATGGTATTCTACAAAAATTCCATCTGTGCTGCCGTCATGCCTTGCTTCGGAGACCCCAGCCCGTTTGGTTTTCCGTGCTCGCGAGGCCCAGAATACGTCGGGCAGCATATGGGCGGCCAGAAAAAGCGCACCCACATGCGTGTTGTCAACTTCGCTGCCACAAAAAAGCATGCCACTTGTGCACAAGGCTCCACAAAGCGGGCAGGCAAAGCCAAACGGGCAAGTGGCTGCAGTATCCACAAGGGTTGCACGTGCTCAATGAACTAGCGCCGATCAGAAAAGATGCACCACTAGTTCAAGCCTTTAAGACCAAAATCCACAAATAATGCCTTTGCAAGTGAGCAAGTTGCGATCAGAAAAGATGCACCACTAGCTCGTGTCTGAGCTGGTGCCTGGAGCAGGCACCAGCCGTGCTTCTTGTGCGCCGCTTGCCGAAGATGCTGCCCGCTGGCGCTGTTGCATTTCTTCGTGCCTCCAGCCACGGCGGTAGAAGCAGCACTCATCGAACAGTCGCAGATACTCTTTGCGCAGCCGCTCATTCTTTGTGTACTTGATCTCCTTCCAGCCGCTGTGCTCCTGGAGAACTTCCAAGACAAAAATTGCATCCGCCTCATCGAGATGCTTGCGCAGCGCAAGCCAAAACACTGGAGACTCCCGAATCTCTCGAAGTAACTCGCGTGCCCGCGCGGGCGGCTCTTCAGTCCTCGCTGCACAGCGGGCGTCGCAGGCGTCCGATCGCGCCCACTCCATTTTCTCGTGCATGCCCCAGCCGGAAACTTTCCAGCGGCTGGCATCCACATGCTTCGGCAGACGACTGGTCGCCGAGTTCTCCATCGCGTTTGCGGTCAGAAAAGACGCACAAGCGAAAAAAAAAAAAAAAAGGCGACAACTTGCTCGGATGTGGTAGCTAGCTAAAGCTGGTCCAACACTTCTGTTGAGATTGTTTGCAGTGAGACAGCTGCTGTGTTTGGTAGTGCTTGCTGATGCTGTGTGTTGATGGCAGTTGGTGTGTTTGGCTGGTGGTAACCGCATCTGGCTCATGCCCAAAAGAGCTAGAGCCGAACAGCAACGGCACGGCCGAGACCCCATTTGAGGTGCAGCTTTCGCCATATGTCACAACTGTCGAGGACTATCACTGCACTAGGTGATCGCTGAAAACAGAGAAGTCACATGAAAGTGCAAAAAAGGAGCGCAGGGTGCTGAAGCAAGGTGCAGCGAACTGCATCGACAAAACAACACATGCCGACCGACCTTCCCATAACATAACTGTTTTGTCAGCGCGCCGAGTCTTTACAGTGCTTTCCAAGACTCAACATGAACAAAAGTACAACAGCTCGTGCAGGATGTGTGCCTACCTTCCTATAACATAACACGTGCCGACTTTCCTGCCAACATGCCAGTCACCGTATCTTTTTGCTATGACGCCTGCCTTCTGCGTGCCTCAAATCCCTGACAGCAATACTCCAAACTGGCAACGGCGGTCAGAAAAGACACGCCTCTTGAGTCAGGCAAGGGAATGTAGCCAGCATCTCTGATAGTGGCTTTGCGCGGCACGCATGGCGGCGGCTAGACAGCACGGACAGATGGTAACCGAGCAGCAGCAGCATGCCGGGATGACAACGGCGGTCAGAAACGACGCACCGCTGAATTCAGCGAAGAGCTTCACTCGGCAGTATAGCTTGGAGATGCGAGCATATTGCGGACACATTGCACCTTGCTATTTGGTGTCTGCTGCGTAAACTCTTCAGGTGGCACACGCTTTCGTGAGTTGCCCATGTCCATGTCTTGTCTTTGCCACTGTAGCCTCTCTTGCCACGCTTGCGCGTCGACGTTGGAAGAGTGCTGCAGCACTTGCCAGGCTTCAATATTTCCCTTTGCTACAACAGGCCTGGCAATGATTCGAAAGGTCGCATTTGGAAGCAACTCTCTGCCCAAGTCAAGCAATGCAGTAGTCGAAACCAGCCATGACAATGTCATCTTCGGACGTGACTCGCTGCCAAGATCCGATGCCTCAACGCTCACACGCAAGCCGGCTTCGTCTGCCTCCTGTCGATTTTGCGGCTTTTTATTTCCGATCTGTACCAGTAACTCGACGCAATCGAGCAAGCAATCCTTCGGCCCTGTGATTTGCTCAGCGGCATCTACAACAACCTCCTCTGCTCGCACCGCAGGAATTCCACTGCAGCCGCCGCTCGCTGAAAAACGTAATAAAGGCTTCGCAGTGCCAGTCCATGTCTGTGGCAGCATCCGAATCTGTAAAACCTGTAAATAGTTGCGCGCCGCGCGACTTTGCCAAGCCTCCTCCTCCATGATCGCAAGTCGCACAGAAAAGTTCAAGCCGCGTAGTGTTTGCAGTACAGTAAGCTGATCTTGAGGCTCGATGCTTCCAGGAGTAGTGATGCCGGCTGATGCAAACATTTCGTCTGCTTGCGCAGTAAACATTTTGGCTTCCAGCAATCCTGTGTGGTCCACAAGTTGCACGTCGATTGCATAGCACCGACGCTGCGCGCCTTCGTGCTGAGCACAGGCACTCTTGAAGCACTCGGAGCAGCCAGTATAGTGCCAATCCAAGGCGGTGCGCCGAGGATTAATGTCCACCAGGGTGACCCACGGGACTTCCCAAACATCCGCGTTATCAAACTTGCGGCAGCCAGACGACGGCAGAAAGCAATCTAATGTCGACGCGGAAACATAAATGGCACGCGCCTGAGACAGCTGCTGTGTTTGGTAGTGCTTGCTGATGCTGTGTGTTGATGGCAGTTGGTGTGTTTGGCTGGTGGTAACCGCATCTGGCTCATGCCCGAAAGAGCTAGAGCCGAACAGCAACGGCACGGCCGAGACCCCATTTGAGGTGCAGCTTTCGCCATATGTCACAACTGTCGAGGACTATCACTGTTTCGAACAAAACAACCACTATGTGATCGCTGAAAACAGAGAAGTCACATGAAAGTGCAAAAAAGGAGCGCAGGGTGCTGAAGCAAGGTGCAGCGAACTGCAACGACAAAACAACACATGCCGACCGACCTTCCCATAACATAACTGTTTTGTCAGCGCGCCGAGTCTTTACAGTGCTTTCCAAGACTCAACATGAACAAAAGTACAACAGCTCGTGCAGGATGTGTGCCTACCTTCCTGTAACATAACACGTGCCGACTTTCCTGCCAACATGCCAGTCACCGTATCTTTTTGCTATGACGCCTGCCTTCTGCGTGCCTCAAATCCCTGACAGCAATACTCCAAACTGGCAACGGCGGTCAGAAAAGACACGCCTCTTGAGTCAGGCAAGGGAATGTAGCCAGCATCTCTGATAGTGGCTTTGCGCGGCACGCATGGCGGCGGCTAGACAGCACGGACAGATGGTAACCGAGCAGCAGCAGCATGCCGGGATGACAACGGCGGTCAGAAACGACGCACCGCTGAATTCAGCGAAGAGCTTCACTCGGCAGTATAGCTTGGAGATGCGAGCATATTGCGGACACATTGCACCTTGCTATTTGGTGTCTGCTGCGTAAACTCTTCAGGTGGCACACGCTTTCGTGAGTTGCCCATGTCCATGTCTTGTCATTGCCACTCCATGTCCATGTCTTGTCATTGCCACTGTAGCCTCTCTTGCCACGCTTGCGCGTCGACGTTGGAAGAGTGCTGCAGCACTTGCCAGGCTTCAATATTTCCCTTTGCTACAACAGGCCTGGCAATGATTTGAAAGGTCGCATTTGGAAGCAACTCTCTGCCCAAGTCAAGCAATGCAGTAGTCGAAACCAGCCATGACAATGTCATCTTCGGACGTGACTCGCTGCCAAGATCCGATGCCTCAACGCTCACACGCAAGCCGGCTTCGTCTGCCTCCTGTCGATTTGCGGCTTTTTATTTCCGATCTGTACCAGTAACTCGACGCAATCGAGCAAGCAATCCTTCGGCCCTGTGATTTGCTCAGCGGCATCTACAACAACCTCCTCTGCTCGCACCGCAGGAATTCCACTGCAGCCGCCGCTCGCTGAAAAACGTAATAAAGGCTTCGCAGTGCCAGTCCATGTCTGTGGCAGCATCCGAATCTGTAAAACCTGTAAATAGTTGCGCGCCGCGCGACTTTGCCAAGCCTCCTCCTCCATGATCGCAAGTCGCACAGAAAAGTTCAAGCCGCGTAGTGTTTGCAGTACAGTAAGCTGATCTTGAGGCTCGATGCTTCCAGGAGTAGTGATGCCGGCTGATGCAAACATTTCGTCTGCTTGCGCAGTAAACATTTTGGCTTCCAGCAATCCTGTGTGGTCCACAAGTTGCACGTCGATTGCATAGCACCGACGCTGCGCGCCTTCGTGCTGAGCACAGGCACTCTTGAAGCACTCGGAGCAGCCAGTATAGTGCCAATCCAAGGCGGTGCGCCGAGGATTAATGTCCACCAGGGTGACCCACGGGACTTCCCAAACTTCCGCGTTATCAAACTTGCGGCAGCCAGACGACGGCAGAAAGCAATCTAATGTCGACGCGGAAACATAAATGGCACGCGCCTGAGACCTGTTGCCGGCCAAAGCAGACCGGTTAGACAGCTTCCTAACAACATCTTGGCTGGTGTTGGACAGTGTGTCAGGATTCTCGCCGGTCAGAAAAGACGCAGCAAGTTCGCCGGTCAGAAGAGACGCAGCGGAGCCTTTCACCCACTTGAACGCGAACCCGTTCTTGTCTTGCGAGGCTTGAACTGCAATCCCTGTTAGCAAGTATGCACTGCCAGCTTGCAGGCCAGCAACATCAGTGGCAAACTCCGCAAAACCTACTAGCTCGGCTTGCCAGCGCTCATTTTCAAATTTCTCCTCCACAAGTGCCTTACCCAAGCTTTTGCCTGACTTGGGAGTGAAAGCGTTTGCTTCGAGAACGCGACACTTGATGCGAACTAGACCTTAGCAGCTGGCGGCTTTGAAAGAGGTTTCTGGTATTGTCCGCGCTAAGTCTGCCAACTTAAGCTCTGGAAATCCACACAAGGAGCGTGAACTTTCTTCGTCTGCGGGCGCTACTTGCAGGTGCTTGTCAAAGCGAACCATGACTTGCACCCCTGAGTAGCTATATTTCATTTTATCGGCCTTGCGCAAAGACAGGGACACACAGGTTAAGCTTACCAGCTGTCCGGCATGAAAGACTTGCTTCGCTGCCTCTTTAAGTTCTCTCCAAGCCTCAATTTGTATGACTTGCTTGCGGCCCGGCCCGCAGACAAGATAGCAGGAGAGAACTTGTATCTTGGAAATCCACCAAGCGGCCCACGAGACGTCGGTCGGCTCCGAGCTTGCTTCCCTTGGACAACTCGTGTGGCTGTATCGCCATAGGCTTTTTCTCAGCAGCTGCATTAGTACCTGACGTCGATCGGGAAAAAAACGAAGCAGCTTCACCGAGCATTGCAAAGGGCGCAATGTCAGGCGGGCAGAAAAGCCGCGCCAGACAACTAGTGGAGTGTGTAGAAGTGTGTGCTCGTGGAACATCGTGACATAATGTGCAGTGTGTGCTCTTGAAGTGTGGGCTCTTAAATGCTAAACATCATAATGTTGCCATGATGGACTCATGCCGAAAAAAGGCTGCAAGCAGAGAGTAAGCCAAAAAAAAACAGGTGCCGTCGCGAGAGTGCCAACATGCGTGTCTCTACCATCTATTTTTGGCCTTACAAAGACTTCCTTTGGTAGGGCATGACATGCTCCGTGCTCCCTTCCTATCATGCTGACGTTTTCCAAGCGTTGACAAACCAAAAGCACCACAGATTTTGAGCAAGCACAAACAGTACATATGCCTATGTTTGCTGCCTAGCGTATGCCCAGCACAGACACGACAGAACTGCACAGGCCCGCCGTGTGCTTTTCCAATGCGCGCCGTCTCGATGTCGGTGGAACAGTGGCCGCCAGTCGCGCAGTCAGAAAAGACACACGCGCTGGCAGCGGTAGCTCTCGCAGACTTATTCTTGTTGCCTCATCCGCCACGCGCCAGGCCTGCGCAGTCTATTGTAGTCATTTTCCCATGCTGCGTGCCACCAGCGGAACTGATACCCGCCAGCACCAGTTTGACAACGTCTGCAAGTCAGCGCTTCACAGGCTTGCGTGGGCAAGCGCCACCCTGGCGCACTACTTCCCCAGGGACATCTATGGATGATAAGAAACAGATCTTGAAACTGCCCAACTTGCGCGGGCTCCCGGGCACAGAACGCCTCAAAGGCTGAAATCATCGCTGCAGAGTCCAAGCGTGCGTCATCGATCCAACGAGGCAGATCGGCCATGGCAGCGATGTAGCCGGATGCAGTAGCAGTGCGTGTCAGTGGCGTAGCTAATCTAAGTGTCAGAGGTGAGGTTCTGCACGTGTACTTGTCATGAACCAATCACAGCCAGTACAATACATAAACGTGTGCAAGGAACTGTTCGGCTATCATGTAGGACATTGCTGTAAGACATAACATTGCAGGCATGCCGCGCAACCTGATGCTTCCTCAACCAAGACCAAAACACATCACCGCCTCGGATCTAAAAGAACTCACATGGAACCCGCGTTATAACATCGACATTCTCAAGCCCAGGGTGCGCACTTCTGTTGCTCGATACCAAAACAAGCCTATGTTTCCTTTGCTCCCCTCCCAGTGCGCAAAGCTCTCATGGCATCACCGTGACCGCCTTCGGAAGTCAAAGTACTCACCTGGCACCCATCTTGAAGTCATACTATTAAGCACGATAATACGTACCACTTATCTTTTTGAAAAAAAAGGGGCTCAGAAAAAAACACTGTTTCCGCGCACCCAGTGCTTTTTCCAGTGAGGTGATGCCGCTGTTCACAGATCACGTCTCGGGCGATCTGAGCTGTGCATTCGCAGTGCTTGGCAGTGGCTTGACGCCTAACTACACGTATCACCAGCTCACGCGGTCAGAAAAGACACACGACGAGCTGCCTCTCTCCCGGCGCGCAAAACGGCCAGAAAAGGCGTTGTTTGCACGCGGCTTCAAGTGAGCGCTTTGGGCAAAGCAGTTTTGCCCACGGCCAAGGACACCGAGCGCCGCATGTCCTCCTCCGACAAAGCGGCGCTGAGCTTGCACTTCCGCCACGTAAGCCACTGGGCTGCAACCTCGTGGCCCTCGAGCGTCAAGCGCGTGCACTGCCTCTGCCGCTGCGCAGTTGGAACTTCCTGAGTCAAGACATCGAAGCAGTACTCACAAACTTGGCTCATCTGAAACTCGGTCTCCCCCGGCTTGGAATACCAAAAGTCCCGTGTGCGATGGCAGCAGCAGCACTCGCTCGCCTCTCTGCGCTGCGGCACTTCCAGCGCCGCTTCATAGCGGCCTTTCAGCCTCTGAAGCAAGTCTCCCTCCAAGCGGTACCACTGCGCATCTGAGGCAGCCATGGCACAGCGGGCAGAAAAGCCGCGCTGCTAGAAGAAAAAAAAGCTGTGATTTCCCTGCTTTGTTGCGGTGATGCTGTGTCGGTGCCTGGGCTTGTGATGAAGCTGTGTCAGTGCTTGCTGTCATGATGTTGCAATGTTGCAGCCATATTTAGCTCATGCATAACCAGCTGCGGATAAGAGACAACTCTGTTCTGTGTTGTGTTGACAAACGCAGGTGTCGACAATGAAACACGGAAAAACATGCTGTAAAAACCCCAAGCTTGCCTTCGCCTCTGTTGCCTGATATCTATCATGGTCGTCGCGATCACTCCAGCTCCCTCGCACATCACTCCCAAAAAACCGTAGCCAGGACACAACTCACGGCATCGCGAACGTCTGCATTGTTTTTTTTTGCCATCTGTCAGATGAAGTATACACGCAGCACCAACTCACGTGGTCAGAAAAGACGCACGTGACCTGATGAAAACGAAGGAATCTGTGTCCGTTGAACAAACCGTACCGTACACAAAGCAACAAACAAGAAACCAATGTAACAAGGGGTCTCCACATGTCAACCCGCCCACCCTCATCCCGTGACTCCACGTGTGGGAGTCTGAGTTGACAGCGGTGGAGCCGGCTTGGTACCAGGGGCCAGTACACCAGACAAAAAGAACTAACCGTACCATGAACCAACCAAGTGATTCTTCGTTTTCAATTGCTCCCAAGGAAAGCTCACGTAATGTGGATCATTACCAAAGCTTCAACTGCGACCAGAAAACACCAATGATCATCTTACTACCAATGTCTAAATGATCCACGACGAGCTTGTCTACGCTACGACTCTGCAGTGCCTACTTGGCGTCCAGATTCTGTGGCACTCTTGGCGTCTAGATTCCTGTAGATGCCTCCCCTCAAAGTACCCTGCGCCCGCTGCGCAGCTTGCTGCTCGTGCACACCATCTGCTTGCCAAAGCGTGCCAAAAATGCCCACTCAATGCTAGGCGCTACCACTGGCTTGCCAAAACCGGTCAGAAAAGACACAGTCTTTGAAGCAATAGATAATCCCTCACGCATACCAGTCTTCGGGGCTGATGCCCATTTCTTCTCGCGTCAGGTATGTCGAGTTCTGTGCATCCAGCTCTTCATAGAACTCAGCAAGAATCTGACGATGCTCTGCCTCCTCCTTTATCTGCTGCAGCTGATCTGGAGTCAAAGCATCATCATCCTCGTGCGGCATTCCGTCTTCGTCTTCTCCCGCAGCGACTTCGTCGGCACCTGCAACACCGCGCATGGTGCGACGCTTGTTGCGGCCGCCGCCGAGTTTGCTGGCCGGCAAACGTTGTGGCTTGTCCGTGTAGCCAGGGTCTGGCAGCACGCCACGGAGGGACAGCATTTGAGTGCTCAGCCTCGCTCAATGGGGCTCCAGTTTTTGCTTCCGACCACTTTCTGTGACGCTCGAGGTCATCTTGCAAGGAGGCTTTGCCAAAGAAATGGCGTCCAGCAGTCTCATCGTGCTTTTTGTCCAGCTGTGCCTCTAAAGTGGAGCGGTACCGAAACAAGGCGGTCTCTGCAACGGCACGAAACACCCAGTAGTCAGGCACGTGGCGAAACGCCATGTGCCTGAAATCGGTCACGCGTGACAGCCCAACAAAGGCCAAGCCAGGCACCGTGCGAAACGGCTGCCAAGTAGGCTCGTGCGCCATATCGAACACACAGCCATCGGACAACGTCAATCCTTGGCTTTTGTGCACTGTCATGCCATAGCTCAATACCAGCGGGAACTGCTCGCGGTAGAGCATGGGCATGCGCTCATGTCGAACGCGTTGCAGCCCAATGCACACGTATGTTGGATGGCCTTCTACCATGCATGGCCCAAGGTAGCCCGGAAAGTCCACAATCAAATATTTCAAGCTTGATGCTGAGCAGCCTCCGACCTCTGCTGCGTTCCGTGATTTCGCTTGAGCTGCTTGCTGACCTGCTGCGCCGTCAGAAAAGACGGGCGCCGCTGCATGCCGGACAACTCCGACGATCTTGCCACGCAAGCCGTTCACCAAGTTCCACACTGTGCGAACATTGGACGTCAGCATCACGGGAGCGCCCCGGGTGCAGTGCAAAACTCGGCGCAGTCCGCCAAAGGAGTCACAAGAATGACGCTCTACCAACGGGCTCGAGTCTGCCGACCACACGCGCAAAATGCCCGTGCCACCTTCTGCTGCAGCGTCCTCGCCCAAACGGCGGCCGTTGAACTGGCCGGCGCGCTGCTTCTCACAAAAAAGGTGCACGCATTCTTCGTGGAAGCGCCGGATTTCTTCGGCCGTCAAAGTGCACTCTGGGCTGGTGAGATCGTGTGTCTTCCACAACGCGACATCTTCTTTTGTGTGTGCAGCATCGCGGAGTCTCAGCAGTGACTCCTTGTACAGCGAAACACCTGCCTGCCGATGCACACGTCGCAGGCGAATCACGTTGCGGATGCTGCCAAACAATCTTGCCCCAAGGTTGACATCCGCATGATCTTTGCCCGTGGCCTGGGCGGCCGTGCTGAGCAAAGTTGCGTCATCCTTCACTGCCACGGGGGGCAGCTGGCCAAAGTCGCCCGCAAGCACGACTTTGACGCCACCAAAAGGCAAGCGCGCGCCACACTTGCAGGCGCCTTTGCGGTCACAGTGCTTAGGGTGGTAGGTTGCGTACCGCCACTGCTGCAAGCGCATGTGAATGTATGCCAAAACTTTCTTCTCGATCATTGACACTTCGTCCACTTCAAGCACTGCCATCTCTCCGAGCTCTGTGGCCATGGCGGCCATGTCCTCTTCGGAGAGCGAGGACAGACCGCCGCCACCATTTGGGCGCAAGCGAAACAAGGACGCTATGGTGCGCGCGCCGCTGCCCATGTTGCTGGCAGCCACACCGGTATACGCGGCACGCACGATGCGGTCCTTGATGCCGCGCTGCCCCATCTCTGCATTGGCAGCTTGCACTGTTGTCGTCTTGCCTGTGCCTGCAGTCCCTAACAACAAGACGGGGCCGCACAGCTTCCAAAGACCACCCAGATCTGCTGGCAGAGGCAAATTCACGCCGGAAGCAGATGGCGCGCTCAAGTATGCCTCACACCAGGCGGACATGTGAGCAACAAAAGACTGCTGCGTTGGATCAAGCTGTGGAAGCTGCGGCGCAGAGGCATCGACGGGCAGGAAAGCCGCATCGACGCCTGCTGGCTGTGGCACATGCTGCAAGGCGATAGCGTCGGCGGGCAGAAAAGCCGCATCGACGCCTGCTGGCTGTGGAGCACGTTGCGGGGCGGAGGAATCGGCGGGCAGACAAGCCGCATCGACACCTGCTTGCTTTGGAGTCAGGGCGATCGCATCTGCGTGCGAAATACCACCCTGACCAACACGTAAAGTCCAAGCATGAGTCTCAGGCAAAATGGCACTAGTCATATCATCTGGCAAAGCTTCCAGGCTCAAGCTGGAAGCAAAAGGATTCAAAGCATCCCACTCGGAGCGAGTCTCCTTGTCCACACAAAGCAAAGCATCCTCGTCCAAAGGCACAAGCGCTTCGTGCAACGGGTTATACCCGGGCCGGCCCATGCTCTGCTCCTGCATGGCTCCGGCAACAAACCTGGCACGCTTGGCTTTTCTTTCCTCAGGATCTTCCAAGTCTTCATCGTCCTGGCGCCACGGATGGGGACAGAATACAGCATAGCGCCACTGTCCCTCTTTGCTTGGCGAGGACAGATCTGCTCCCTGACTGACAGCTATGCGGTTTTTGGCGCCGTGGCCGACGCATACACCGCACTCACGAAGAATCCTGTGCTTCACTTCTTCCCATAAGTCTGCATACAGTTTATTCTTGATAGCCTTCTGCTCCTTGCCGGCAGGTTTTTGGGAGCCCATGTAATTGAAATGCACTGTACAAAGCTGCTCCAAACACTTTTTTGACAAGCCGGGCTTGACAAGGCCATTGCCGCGCTTGACATACGGCACCAAATCAAGCGCAAGCATCTGAAAAACAACTTTTTGCATGAGCTCCGTGGCGGGGCCACCTTTCCGCGGCCTCTCTCCCAAAATTGCCTCCAAGTAAAGCTCCAGCTGTAGACGCTTGGGCGTTGGCTTCTTGCCTTGACAAGCTTCCTGCACCGAGTATCTCATTTCTCCGTGCGCTGGCTGCCACGGAAACCCATGCTGCTCCGCCACAGATGCTCTATTTGCGGAGGTGTCCTCCAGAACACTCTGAGCTGTGGCACCAGCAGCAGGCTTTGCAGCAGACAGCAAAGTTGCATTGCTACTTGCAGCGACGCTACTTTGAGACTGACCTTGCTGCTCAACTGTGGGAAGGACGGGCAGAAAAGCCGCATCCTTCCCGGTGGCTACCAGACATGCTGCGGTGCTAGCACTTTGCACGTCTACGGGCCGCCCGACGGATAGAACAGTCGCGTCGTTGCTGGCGGCGGCAACACTGTGAGAAGGCTGCTCGGCAGTGGGCAAGCTTCCCACGTGGCCGCAGTCCGCTGCACGTGCCTCGGACGGCGCAGCTGCTGAAGATTTCTTTTTCTTGGCTTTATTCTGCTGAGCAAAGCGCTTCTTCAGCCAGAAAGGGCACTGATTGGAGGCCACAAACGCATGCAATTGCTCTATGGCCTCACGATCCGACAGCTCTCTGGGATCTGCCTCTGCCGCTGTAAAAGGCCTGTGCAGTCGCAGACAATATCTCGCCATGTCGCTAGCATTCGGTCTGCGGCCGTCTAGATTCAAGTAAGGCTTCTCCTTGACGATCGCGGGCTTTTTGCGCAAGCTCAAGTTTCTGCCCCGACGATCTATGCGTCCAACAAACTGAGACAAGGACATTTTTCGCACGGCTTCGACGGACAAGCCGCCACCCAAACGCAGCTTCTCCAAGCGGCTGGCATAAATGTCTACCTTAGTTTGCTTAGTCACGGTAGTTTGCTCCGTGCCAGTTTGGATGGCTTGCAGCTCCTTGACCACAGGCTGCTCCTTGGCATTCAGATTCACAAAAAATCGGCTGGACAGCACGCGCGGCAAGTCCATCAAGACGTGCCATGCTTCCAGTGAGCAAATCTGGTCAGGCACAGCCGTATGGATGAATAGCTTCGATAGCAGCGACGTGACAGTCATGGTCTCATCGTCGCGCATGCGGCACAGTATATCATCTAGCAGGCCACCGATCCGGCTGGTGGCCGTGTGGCCGCTGCCAAGCTTGCCCATATATTTTGTGAGGTAGTTAACTGCTGCCTGTATGGTCAGCACTACCTGATCGTCAACGTTTGCCACCAAGCCCATGGCCTTCAAAGGATCATGCGTGTTGACATGATGGCAGTTCCTGCGGGCGTACAGGCGGTACAGCCCTTTACGCCGGGGGTCTTCCAAGATGACCCCTTTGCCTGGCGGCATGCGTGACTTCTCGTAGTCTTTGCTGCAAAAGGCATATGTCTGCGTCTTGCGAGCGCAGCTTTCATGTTCTGCCGGACGGCGTGCCACTTTGCTTCCCAGGCCGGGCCGCACCACGCGCAAGTACTCTGCTTGCGGCATATTTTCCAAACCTGCGCCTGCCTGGACAAGAAAGCGGCTGCTGATGCAGGCATGGTCGGACATGCCTACTCCCCAAACACGTTGAAAGCTGCCCTGGACGAGCCGTACGGTTTGCTGCCGCGCCGACCTCGGCACTGGACGGTCGCCGGGCTGGCTCTCACTGGCGGACAGAAGAGACGCACCAGGAGGCTGCTGAGTGGCGGACAGAAAAGTCGCACCCTCATCTTCCGGAACTGCACGGCGAAATGCGCGCGACAAGAAAAAGCAACGGTCGAAGCGCCATGCTTGCACACTGGGATGGGACGTGTCCATCCAGTCGTGACACCAAGTGCCTGACAAAGTCACCTCTGCACCATCTGCCTCCCAAGCATCTTGCCAGCGCTCCTGATAGCGCTCAGGCATCTTCTCTGAGGCATGCGTATTAGTGTCCCCGGCAAAAATGCAGCCGCCCACCGGCAAAGCTTCCAGGGCATTCCAAACTACTTCCATTTCCGAGGCTCGCTGCGCTGCAAACTCTGCGCTGGCGGTGCAGTGCGCAGTGGCAAGCGCCAAGCATGCTCCGTTTTTGGTTACCTGCACTTGAACATGCAGTAAGTGCCGGACGCCTGCAGCTGTCAAAGGTACGACTCCCACACGAAGCCGCGTCACCGTAGCGTTGCGCAAGAGCATGCACACATCAAAGCCTTCCAGCGTGCTGTGGCCACGCTGCGCGGGACTCACTACATCGTAACCTAACTCGCGGCCCGCAGACAAGATAGCAGGAAGAGTGCTGGGCGTCGCCTCTTGCATGCAAAACACATCATACTCGCCAATCCTGGCGCGAACATCTTGGCGCAAGGGCTGCTGGAACAAGTTCAAGCTGCCTACAGCAAGGTCAAAGACTTCTTCTGAGATAAGTCTCCGACCAGTGTCGCCTTCAAGCTGCCCTGCTGCCTGCTCCATGGCCACCTCCACATACACCGGAGGTACCTCCACACCGTGGCCACTGTGTCGGTCGTGCATGTTGCACTTCTCTGTAAGTTTGCGATACCACTTTCGACGCACGCGTCTGACCAGCTGGCAATTGTTGGTCATGAGCAATGCCTTTTGCTCTGTGCCTATGCGGCAGGGGTGCCACTCTGCTTGTGCCAAAAGTGCCTCCAAATCTTGCAACAGTGCCTTTTCTTGGCAAGTCAAATGAACAATTTTTCGCTTTCCGGCACCGTCTTTCACGTACGCCATGCGAGTGGGACTAGGAAACACTCGTGCAAAATCTGCATCCAAGGCTTGCTGGGAAAACTGCTCCCTGGCGGCCAGAAAAGGCGCACCAGGAGGCTCCTGCTGGGATGCTGCTGGCGCAGCTTCTGGTTGCAAACGCGCACGCTTGCGCGCAGGCTGCGCAGTCTCCTTGACACGGGATAGCTCCAAGTCTTCGGATCCGTCAGACTCTGCATCCGAGTGCAAGGGGGAGTCTGCGGCCGTTTTGCGGGCAGGAGCATTTTCAATGTCCTGCTGAGACCATTTCTCCGCTTTGCCGAAGCTCCAGTCCGTGACATATTCCTCGTGCACACGGGCAAATTCTTCAGCAGTGCGCACGCTCTCGGAACTAGGCAAACGCCACTCCTCCCTTGCAGGGTCCACGCGTGGCATCTGCGCGCCAAAATTGATGGAATGCAAGTGCATGATGCCGCCGGCACCCCACTCGAAGACGCCTTCTCCATCTTCGTACTTCAAGACATGCTTGTAGAAGAGTTCCATCTTGTAGCCGGTGTACCATGCTACCACCCCTGGATATTTCAACACCAAGCGTCTGTCCAGGGACAGCTTCCTTTCTGCCGGCTCTAGTGGGTCGGAGCGACCATGGCGTCGCCGAGTCACGGCGGCGTCGTACTTTTGCAAAATTTGCGCTAAGTCCTGCCAGTGGTAGATGGCAGTCGTCAAGGTCGTGAAGTGGCAAGGAATTTCTCCCCCTGCTTGCAAGCAACTCAGCGAGTTCTGAAGCTTTTCCAACAAGGCGCGCAGCTCTGGGTCTTCGGCTGCAGCTGCATCCACAGCGCGGTTAGAAAGGACGCGCGCTGCGTCGCCCACGCGGTCAGAAAAAACGCGCGTAGACGCAGTCACGGCGCGGTCAGGAAAGACGCGCGCTGCGTCGCCCACACGGTCAGAAAACACACGCGCAGACGCATCCACAGCGCGGTCAGAAAAGACGCGCGCTGTGTCGCCGACGCGGTCAGAAAAGACACGCGCAGACGCAGTCTCGGTCACGGCGGAAGCTCCCAAAACAGCCTCAAGTGCATGCTCTGCAGCCACGCATTGCTCCTTCAGTGCCTGCTGCACAGGTGAGTCAGGCGCCAATGCCTCTTTCTCGGCGCTGACAGCTGTGCGCCACACCTCCAAGACTTGCTCTGCCTTCTGCTCGAGCGTCTCTTGTTCAATCTGCTCTACCAAAGCTTCAAGATCGCTCCTCTGCTGCAGCTTCTCTTGCGCCGAGCCAATCATGGCTTGCTCGAAAGCAGCAATCACCTTTGTGAACTGAGCTTTCCCCATCTTCATCAACTCTTCGTTGGTGTACGAAGCACTCGTGTTCAGGCCGACTTGGCGCTTCACAAAGTAAGTTCTTGAGCGTAGTGCCTTATTACGCAGGGCCGTGTTCAAGGCAAAAAAGTAAAAGCGCGGGTGCGCTTGGAAGCGACCGTCGGCTCGCAGCAGCATGTGTTTGATCCACTCCCAGAAAGAGAGCGGCTGCTGGTTCTCCGCTCGCTCCTGAACATGGGCCCAGTAGTCCCCCTGTCCCAGCGGAAAGAGTTTGAGGAACCCTGCAGCGATGTAGTACGGGTGATCCTCACGGATGAGCACGTTGCGAGACAGCACTGTGGGGGGATCCACAATGGGCAGGCCTGCCACACGACCTGCGCCGTGGCGCTGAAGACTGGCTGAGGCCAGCACATCTGAGCGATGTGCATCGCCCAAGGCATTCCAAAGATCCTCTTGCATCTCTTGCTGCGTTTGCTGCCCCGCCAAGTCTTCGGGAGACCAAAAGCCTTCGGGAGTCAGCGGCTGCTCCTCCCAGGCCGACAGCTCTTGCACGGCTGTCAACTCATCGTGCAAAATTTGCTCAACTTGGTCGTGTCCCATGCTTGGCTGGTCTGTCAAAGGGCGGTCAGAAAAGACGCACGACTAAGTACCCCACGAGAGTCGAGGTGACCAACTCATCTGGGCCACCGACAGCTGCAAAGTCCAGCTCGTCGAGCTTTTGTCTCAAGCTACACCAAGTTTTCTCCATGCGGTCAGCATCACTGACGCTCTCTGGCGGCTCGTGCAAAGCTCGTACTTGCGAGGCCAGCTGCAAAGACAAAGTGCTGGAAATCCACATCGCAAAGAGCCTCTTTTCGATCTGGGGCCAGATCTGCTGCTGCACTTCCTGCACCTCCAAGCCCTCAGGCTCTGCTCCCTCTTCAGTGTTGGAGTACTGCTCCAAGTTTGCACGGTTCACGAAGCCGCAGTATCCTTCGGGAGTCAGGCCACCCGGGCGCAACGCCGCGGAGCCTCCATCTTCGACTGGCCGGCACAGTCGGTTCAGGGCACGCTCGAGACGACGGCGCGAGACCAGAAAAGGTACTCGCTGCTTCCTGTGCACATCCTTGCTGCAGCGGCGTATCAGGAGCATTTTCATGTCTCCAACTGCAGCAGGAATGTCTCGCACGAACTGCGGGCCGTTTTGAACAAGGTTGCCCACGTGGCCTCGCAGCTCACACTGGCCCGTGCCGTACAGCGTAAAGATCCGCACCAAGTGCTGGATCGGGGACAGGATCTCTTCCTCGAAGAAAGTCAGGGCATCGATCTCCGGGAGAGTCTCTCCCGGATCTGCGTGGTTGGCCGCCGTCAAGCGGAACGGCTCCTTGGGCAACATCGCCTTGGCACGTTCGTTGGCTTCGTGCAAGCAGTTCTCACAGATTGGCTTGCCGGCTTCCAGCCAATCGGCCTCAGGTGCCCGACAGAAGTTGGTCTTCTGAAACGCTTGGGTCTCGAAGCCTCCGGGCAGGCCACTCTTGCCTTTGCCTGCGGCAATGCCTTCCTTGCAGTAATGGCAGTCCTGAAACTCCATGCTCAGCATGTAGGAGTCCACCTCATGCACACGGTGGAAAAACGGCATTATGCGGGCTTCGGCGTCCATGCTGTTGCCGTACAACTGCCGTAAGCTCTTTGGCAGCCGAGGCCGCGGCAAGTGGTCCCCTAAAACTGTCTCACTGGCGTGCAGCTTTGGCTCATGCCATGCCTTTAATGGCATGTGTTCCACTTCGATGAGAAGCGGCTGCAGCGCCCTGCGAACACGCTCTTGGTCCACCAGGGACAAATGGCACCAAGTTCTCCGGAGGAAATCATAGCCGAAGCGAAAATCATCATCGGCTTTCTTGCCATGGCCGCTGAACAGCTCCTCGGCACAAGTAGCTCGCAGTGCCTGCAGCTCGGCCTTTCTTTGCTGAAGCATAGTCAAAAACTTTTCGACCAGAGCGGTTTCGGAGACACACAAGTCACGCTCCCAGCCTTGCACGAGTGCTTCTTGCTCCGGCGACAGATGCTGTCTGTATCTTTTAAGAAACATAGCACAAAAGGAAGAGCTTACATCAGCTCCCTGGTCAAGGCTTTGCAATGCCTTCACCAGGGAGCTCTTTTCTTGAGCTCGCAGCACGGCAGAGTAAGCTTGGACAAAAGCACTCAGCCTTGCAAAGCTTCGTTGAAGGCCGGCCAGAAAAGGCACAGCCTCCAACTTGGACTTGTCACAAAGCACAAACTCCCAGTCTTCTAAATGCTCTTTCTGGTCGGCATTCAACAATGCCACGTGCCTGTCGAAGAAATTCTTAGCTTGCTTCCAACGTGTGTCGGAATTCGCGCGGTTGCTGCTGACAACAGCTGACAAGCTTTGCTTCTGTAGCTGAGCAATTTCAACAGCATTCTGAGCGAAGAAGGCTTGCACTTCGACAAAGGCAGGAGCACGACGCGATGCTGCAGCTTCTTTTGCCGCTTATTAATTACTTGATACCCAGCCTTTTGTAAAGCAAAAAACCCACTCCGCAAGACGCCCAAGCTGCTTGTAGCACATCCGCCCACTCAAAGTCTTCGACATCTGAAATCCTACGTGTCGACTCCAGAAAGCCAAGCAGCAAGCTTGGCTTGTTTGAGTATCCATCGCCTCTGCCGCCTCTGTCGCACGCCACGCTGCGTGCCGCATTGAAGGCCGGGCGTTGTTGCGTAAGCTCTCCAACGGGATTTGTCACAGCCACAAACTCCTGTGTCTTCAAAACTGTTGGTTGGAGCTGGCTCAGTTTAAGTTTTGCTCCGTGGTACTCTGGCCTGCTCCCCCACTCTGGTACCTGACTGCGCCGCTTGCTGTTGAGCAAAGCTGTAAGCGTCGGCTTCTTCATTTGCACGAGCTCCTGCGAGTAGGCTGCCAAAAACGCCACCGTCTTATCAAATGCGTCTGCCATGGCGTCCGGAGCGGTCAGAAAAGACGCGCTCCACCGTGCGGGATACACAAGGAAACGATGTCACTGGCATGTGTCGGTGGAAGTATATGCGTTCTGTGGGAACACAAACTAAAAAAAAAACATCAAGAGGTTGTCCGCCTGAGCGTGATGCTGGTAGGTCGGCTGGTGACAAACAACAAACTAGAACATTAACATGTTCTCGGCCTGTGTGTGGTGCTGGTGGGAGTGCTGGTGAAAGTGTAGTGGTGGTAGTGGTGGTGGTGATGTGAGTTGCCGCTCCGCGATTGAAGCCGGGACATGAACAAAAACAGTGGTGGTGGTGATGCTAGTGATGCTGGTGACGAAAACCGGGACATTGAACAAACATGACATACGCGGAGCAACTGACAAGACAGAGCCGAAACGCCACACGGTCACAGCGACATCTGTCTATCTATCTGTCTATCTACCCATCTATCTGCCTGTCTACCTCTCTATCTATCTGTCTACTTGTCTCTCTATCTTTCCAGCTTTCTATCTATCTATCTATCTATCTATCTGTCTGTCTGTCTGTCTATCTATCTAGAGCGCGACTAACTCAACAGGGCAGCGTAGGATGCCTTGCGCGTTGCCATTCCAATGCGTTTTACCACTGCCAAGCTGCATTCCATCTTAGAAATGCGCACCGCGCGCAAGCGCCACGCATTTTTTCCAAATAGGATGAAAGCCTTGCGCGTTGCTATCTAAATGTTTTATCATCGTCGCCATACTGCATCTTTTTGAGACAAACCCCTGACATAAGCTGAGATACTGGTAAGTTAGATGCTTCAGGTACCTGAGTTTCTGCATCCCTCCAAAAGTCAAGCCATACAGCCAGAGCTTCCGCACCGCGCGCAGGCCGCGTGCGATTTTTGAAAGTTGGAGCTTCCAAAAGTAGCCCGACCCTGTAGTGTTTTTACGATTTTGACTTCCAAATGTGCACCGCGCGCAAGCCGCGTGCGATTTTTGAAAGTTGGAGCTTCCAAAAGTGTGCCGGGAATGTAGTGTTTTTACGATTTTGACTTCCAAATGTGCACCGCGCGCAGGCCGCGTGCGATTTTTTGCCAGCAATTCCGACCAAAGGCTCCGCGCCCGCCGCTTTACCGAGGTAACTTCTGGGCCGTCTGGAGGCTCAAAACATTGAAAAATACAGCATTTCGCGACCTGTCTAACATTTCGCACACCATGCTTCATCTTTCTTCATCGCTTCTTCATCTTTCTTCATCGCTTCTTCATCTCTTCTTCTCTCTCTCTCTCTCTATCTCTCGCTCTGCACTGCTCTGCTTGAGTTGTCGATATTGTCGGAAGTTAGACTTCTAAACTTCCTTCGATAAGTCTAGTACGCGAAGTACACCTTCCGCAGCTCCAGCTCGAAAATCGCAACTTTGTAGCACAAGTCCAGTACGCAAAGTACACCTTCGTAGCTCCAGCTCGAAAATCGCAACTTTGTAGTACAAGTCTAGTACGCGAAGTACACTTCCGCAGCTCCAGCTCGAAAGTCGTAACTTTGTAGTACAAGTCTAGTACGCAAAGTAAACTTCCGCAGCTCCAGCTCGAAAATCGCAACTTGTAGTACAAGTCTAGTACAGGAAGCACACTTCCACAGCGCTCTAGCTCGAACATCGCAACTTTGTAGTACAAGCCTAGTACGCGAAGTACACTTCCGCGAAGTACACTTCCGCAGCTCCAGCTCGAAAATCGCAACTTTGTAGTGCAATCCTAGTATGCGAAGTACACTACCGCATCTCCAGTTCGAAAGTCGCAACTTTGTAGTACAAGTCTAGTACGCGAAGTACACTTCGGCATCTCCAGCTCGAAAATCGCAACTTTGTAGTACAAGTCTAGTACGCGAAGTACACTTCCGCATCTCCAGCTCGAAAATCGCAACTTTGTAGTACAAGTCTAGTAAGCGAAGTTCACTTCCACATCTCCAGCTCGAAAATCGCAACT